>JAOQMR010092078.1:0-13739 GCA_027563865.1 Erythroxylum pelleterianum
GGATTTGCCCCGTGTAGGTTCAGAGCGAAGAGATTAAGGACTGGGACAAGTCAACCGCAGTGGCCAAAAGAGTCTGCATTTTGTGTCGCTCGAATATGTACTTTGTTTAGTTTATTTGGGCCGGTAAATATTCTTTGGATTTGTTTCTAGAAATTATGAGATGTATTATATGTGTGTTAAACTTAGATTTTAAAAATGCATGTGTGAAATGTTTTGGTTTTATTTGTTATGTCTTGAGTGGCATCCATGTATCCTCCCAGGGGGTATTTGGGTGTTACAATTCCGCTCTTCTTCATAACCCGATACTCTTTGGTTGTGCAGTACCACTTCCACTGGAACTAGGGCTTCTGCCCCGAAAGTCATCCTGAACGGTGTTTCATTTGGGATAGTTCTGTATGCCCATAACACTTCATCTAACTCATCTACCTAAGTCTTACGTCCATCTAAGTGCTTCTTGAGTCGCTTGGACTTCTAAGTACTGAAGTCAATTGGAGCCTTATCTTTAGTCGCTTGCAGAAATCTTTGAACTTGTCGTTATCAAACTGTTGCCCGTTGTCTGTCACCAAGATCATGGGTATCCCAAAACGACTCAGTATGTTTTTACGTACGAAGTTCTCCATTTTCTGCTCAGTGATAGCGGCGACCGCTTCCGCTTCTACCCATTTAGTGAAGTATTCAACTGCCACTATTAAAAACTTCTTCTGCCCAGGACCAAGAGGAAAAAGTCCTAGTATATCCATTCCCCATTGAGCAAAGGGGATAGGATGGCTCACGATTTTCATTCGCTCGGTCGGCTGGTGAGACAGGTTGCTGTTTTTCTGGAAAGCCTCACACCGGTTAACTTTCTCTTGACAATCTTTCTTCATTGTCGGCTAGTAATACCCCTGTCTAATCAATCTGTGAGCCAACATTCTGCCTCCTAAGTGATTTCCACACATTCCTTCGTGGACTTCCGCCATTGCCTGCTTTGCCTCTTCTTTGCTCAAGCAACGTAGTAGTGGCCATTCATAAGACAAGGTGTCATTCACGATCGCATACTCGGCCTCCTTTACCCTTAGTTTCTTGGCTTCCAAGGTTTCTTCCGGCTGAGAAGGTACTGTCTGATCGGTTCCATCCAACTTGATTGCTCGGTATTTGCTTCAAGGACTTCATTGGCTTTCTGCATGCTAGGCCGGTCTAACCGCTCGACCAAAATGTTATTTTTCGCATCTCGATCGGAGGTCATTTTGGAAAGCACGTCTGCCCGAGCGTTTTGCATCCTTTCTATCCTGCTGACCGAGTATTCTTCAAAATTACTAATCTCTTGCTTCACCAATTCCAAATATTTGACCATGTTGTCTCCTTTAGCCTCATACTACCCCGTAACTTGACCAACCACTATTTGGCTATTACTGTATACCTTCAAATGTTTCACCCCCATCTCTCTTGCCAACTGAAGACCAGCTAACAAAGCTTCATATTCTGCCTCGCTATTGGATGCTTTAAATTCTAGTCGAAGAGCGTACTCCACTTTTTCTTCCTGGTGTGGGCTGATCAATACTACTCCTGCCCCGCATCCCTCAACATTAGATGATCCATCAACAAATAAGTTCCAAGTAGGGTGTAGTTCATTTGAAGTAGGTTAACTCATTTCTGCTACAAAATCCGCCAATACTTGGGCTTTGATCGTCGTCCGCGGCTTATAGTGTATATCGAACTCCTCTAGCTCTACCACCCACTTTACCAGTCGCCCTGAGGTTTCGGGCTTTTGAAGGCACTGCCTAAGGGGTTGATCGGTCCATACCTCGATGGTGTGACTCTGGAAGTAGGGTCTGAGTTTTCGTGCTGCAGTTACCAACGAAAGAGCCAGCTTCTCAATGGGTGTATACCGCGTTTCTGACCCGTTCAGCACCTTACTGACATAGTAGATCGGAAATTGTTCGTTACCCTCCGTTCGAACGAGAACTGCGCTGATTGCCCCTTCTGTGACAGCAAATAAATAATCAGACTCTCCCCATCCACGGGGCTCTGCAAAATGGGTGGGCTAGACAGATACTGCTTCAAGTGCTGAAATACTCGCTCGCACTCATCCGTCCATTGAAACTGAGTCACATCCGTTTTCCTTAGAATTTTGAAGAACGGGAGGCACTTGTCCCCCATCCTTGAGACGAATCTGCTCAAAGAAACTATTCTCCCGGTCAATATCTGAACAGCTTTCAAACATCACAGCGATGGCATCTGGATGATGGCTTCGATCTTCTCTGGGTTCGCTTCAATCCCCCGCTGAGTAATCATGAATCCCAAGAATTTATCGGATGCCACACCAAAGATGCATTTTTCTGGGTTCAGTTTCATCTGAAACTTATTGAGGGTCTGAAAGACGTCTTTGAGATTTTCCACATGCTCAGCGGCCGTTTTACTCTTGACCACCATATCATCCATGTAGGCCTCAACCGATTGACCAATCTGCTTCTTAAAGACTTCCATTACGAGCCGCTGGTAAGTGGCCCCTGCATTCTTCAAACCGAACGGCATCACCTGGTAGCAGTACGTGCCCTGGTCGGTTATAAAAGCTGTCTTCTCTTTATTTTTGAGACTTATTTGGATCTGATGGTAGCCCGAGAAAGCATCCAAGAAGCTGAGGAGTTCATGCCCTGATGTGGAGTCTACCAGCTGATCGATTTTGGGCAAGGGGAAGCTGTCCTTTGGGCATGTTTTGTTTAAGTCGGTGAAGTCAATGCACATTCTCCACTTTCCATTTTTCTTCTTCACAAGTACAACATTTGCCAGCCATTCAGGGTACTTTCGGATACCGAGAGAATGCGATGTGACCGATCGAGAAATTCCAGGCATATTGCTCGGTACCCAGGAGACCGATCTGTTTTCCACCAAGCAGTCCGTAATGTCTTTGACCAGGTCCTTTTCAAGTCCAGAACCTAGATTTGTGAATTTGGACTGGTCTGCTTCATCCAATACAACCTGCTGAGTTTCTTCCACAGGGTTCATCCTCTCCATTTCTTCATCAGCTCTCACGTCAAGAGAGCTTGTCAAGACTACTGCTCCATTTAGTGTCCTCGTTTCCGCTAAGTAGCATTCCTTAGCAATTCTCTGCTGACCCCTGACAACATCGATTCCATGGGATGTTGGGAACTTCATCGCTTAGTAGTAAGTGGATACAACTGCTCTGAGGGCGTTTTGAGTGGCTCGTCCGATTATTGCATTGTATGCCCCTACAAACTTCACAACCAGGAACTCAACGTCCCTCTCTATCTGACACAGCTTTTGTCTGAACTTTACTTTCAAAAAGACTCGGGTAAATCTGATGCTCCAGTTACCCCTTTGATAGGTCCCTCTATGGGCAGTAATCGATCCTCTGGTATCTCCATCTGCTTGAAGGCATCATAATACAATAGGTCGACCGAGCTGCCTGTATCGATCATTACCCGTTTCACCTCGTTTCCATTCATGTTCAGATTGACTACCAGTGCGTCATCATGAGGAAAGCTAACACCATCGAGATCAGATTTGTCGAATGGTATCATCCCATCATTCTGCTTCTTTTTCTTGGCAGATAAGTCTTCATCGACCTGCCTGGCATACCTCTTTCTACCTTTAGCGGTCGACCCTTCTGTTGCATTACCCTCGAAAATCATGTTGATGACTCTAACCGGTCGGTCATCTTGTCGTTCGGCATTTCTATCATCTCTCGCCCTAGGCTGTGCTCTCGTGTCACGTCGGTCGTCAGTATTCCTGTTCTGCCTCCCCCCACTGTTCATGTCGTTTTGCCTCCAAGGCCTTCGCCAGTTGTCGGACCGATCTGTCCTACCCTCATTATCTCGATCGGTATTTTTTTCGTGCTTCAAAAATCTGCCCAGCTTTCCCCTTTGGATAAGGAGTTCAATTTCTTTTTTCAAGTCCCAGAAATCCTCCGTGTCATGACCGATATCTTTATGGAAGTGGCAATATAGATCAGGGTCCCTCTTCTTGAGGGGAGTCTTCAACTTATTGGGTTCTCGGAGGGGTTCCCCATCTGCTCTCATAGCTGCCAATACTTCCGCATATCGCCTGTTGAGTGGAGTGAAGGCTTCTCGTCTTTGTCCCAGTCGATCGGTCGGCTTCCTCCAGCTTGACTGATCCTTCTATCGCTTTTGTGAATCATCTGTTCTGCCACTCGGCCCGCGGTCGTCTGCTCTACGCTTTGTGTTTTTCAACACTTCCTTGAGTTGGATATACTTGTCCGCTCGGCTTCTTATCTCTTGAATTGTATTGGGCTGATCGAGGGCCAATGATTTTTTGAACTCTTCGTCCCTCGTGTTGCTCATGAGTGTCGCCAACATGGACGAACAGGTGAGGTCAGGGACTTCCACAGCTTCGTTGTTAAACCGGGTGATGAACTCCCGTCAACTCTCGTTTCTTCCTTGGGTCAACTGCATCACCTTCAAGGTAGTCTTCTGTGACCGTTTACTTGTCGCAAATTGGTTGAGGAACAGCAGCTTAAAATCCTCAAAGCAAGTGATGCAACCCGGGGGTAGACTATTGAACCATCGCCGAGCTCCTTCTTGAAAGGCAGTACAGAACGCCTTACATTGAATTTCATCAGGGACGCAATGTAGGTTCATCATTGACTGGAAGTGCTGCAGATAATCTAGGGAATCGGTCTTTCCAGTATATTTCTCAGGCATCGGTATTTTGGTACTGGCCGCAGGGAGGTTATCCAGGATCTCCGGAATGAAAGGAGAGCTATACTGTGTGGACGTTCGGCCCGGGCGAGAATTCATGGCCAGATTGATTCGATCGTCCACGATTTTTTCTAGGGCTTCAGCAGAATGGCGATCGACCATCACACCAATCTGCCGAGCGGGGGTCTACTGTTGTTCCGGCTGAGACTGCAAGATTTGGTGAACCAATACATCAGCCGCTTCCTCTATCTGTCTTCGGGTGAGGGAGGTTTGTTGTGGTGCAGGAGGATTTGCGTCCAGGGAGCGCTGGGAATTAGGGTGCGAATTAGCCTCGGCGTTGTCCTCCAGGGCTACGCTTTGTTCTTCTTGATCTTGGTTGTGAAGCTGTGGTTGATCATTCGGGTGCGAACATTGAGTGCGGGAATCATAATGCGGTGGCGGGAGAGTGACGGGTAACTACAAACCCATCCGTTGCAGCGCAAATGCCATGACGGTGGCTATATCGGGATTGGCTGCTGCCGCCTGACTAACCTATGTGTTTCTGGACGTGGTGCCCTGATGTCGGGCCCCACGGTGGGTGCCAACTGGTTCTGCCTGAACTTGATGGGGCTGGACGTTGCTACTTGGATCCATGATTCTGACTGACTTCAGCTAATAGAACACCTGCAAAACAAATAAGGCACACTGGGGGTTGATTGCCAGCAGGCCCTTCCGATGCTCAAGTTAGTCTTTTTAAGAGGGTTTTGGTCGTTAAGATTAGAGAAAGCTAGTGTTGTAATGTCGTACCTGTATCATGGAAATATAGTACCTTATATATGAGATAGCTGCCAGGTTTAGGTCTTCACGTAGTATGCATAGGAGGTTATCACCTACGAATGGGCCGTCGACACCTGGACTTGGGCCCGAGCCTAGCATGGCTGACCTAACCAGTATCAGAAGTCCAATTAGAAGAATGTATAACCCCAAAGTTGTTTAAAAGTGTAAAGTTGTTTAAAAGTTAGCTCTCAATTGACATGAAATCAAGAGATTAAGTTTTTCAGAATTGATTGGCTTTGGAATAGACAAATTATTTTAGAGCTGACTATATAAAAAATTGAATTACTTTGACTTAAATCAATTGAGTTAAAATAAATTTAATTGCATGTTGACTTGGACTTCAATTTAGATATGCAAACTCCTTCCACCTTATTGCAAACTATGTTTTTAAGCTTTGATGAAGGGATTGGAATAAGAGAAACCTCTCAAAATTGTTTTTAAATATGTAATATTGAAGTACTCTTACTTAAATCAAAGAGTTAAGACTGTTGTTTTATGCCCTACAACCAATCGCTTTGGCTGTAGTTTAGTGACAAATTATTTAAAGGCATTCTTTATCTTATACATGTTTAGATGTATATGATAAAATCCATGGGATAATTATACATTGCAAATGAAATTATAATGAGATTATAATTATGAGATTCATATTGCATTTATGTATTATTCCTAAAAGTTCCTAGTCATTGTTCTATTAAGATTGGACATTAATAGAACGTAAAAAAACTAGCACATGTTTTATTTTTCCTTATGAAAGAAGTAGACGATCTCATAGGCTAAAGTATAGAGATATTTAAACAAACATGTAGGGAGAATGTTCCGTTGTTCTTGATTAGTATTAATTCAAGAAATCCTTGGTCAAAGTGAAATGATGTTTTGTAAATAGTTTACAAATGTCATTAATTGAATCGATAGCTAATGGCGGAGAACTAATATGATTAGACTCAAAATAGAGTAAACATTAACTTCATACTCTATGTCTAATTGGAACATTGTATGATGAAATGATTGAATTATACAGAAAAAGTATGCACGAAAAGGTTAGTCAAAACTCAAACCACTTTGACATTCTTAAATATTTTAGTGGTCATGATGCATTGCTAGACGCCAATTTCGATATATGATTATAAATTATTTAATTGGATAATTAAAGATAAATTAAAAGGAGTTATGAATTAAAATTATATTTTATAATCATTTCCAACATATTTAAGAACCTAATGAGTCTCACATATAAAATGTGTTGAAGTGAGTAAAGTTAATTTATTCAAGTTGGACTTAATTGTAAATTTTGAGAAACTTTATGATTAAATATGAGATATTTAATAAATAAGGATCAATATGAGATATTGAATCTTATATGGGCATAATTGGTATTTAATTAGAATTATTTGTAATTCTAATTAAAGTTTAATTGAAATTATAATTTAATTAAATTAAATTACTAAAACGTCCAAAGATTAATATAAATAGGCTTAAGTTCTATGGAGCTATCACTTCTTCTTGCTTTCACTTCTTCTTGCTTAACCCTCTCTGTAAGAGTTATATAATTCTCTCAACTCATTCTGTGGATACCGTTAGAGGTTGGACATTTGTGCAGCTATGGTGGCTGAGACGGATCGGTTTCGGAAACAGTTTGAGGGATACAATAAGATAAAGATCAAGCTTTAGAATAAGGTACGAATTAAGTTTTCGCTTTATTATAATTTGTGTTGATTATTTTATAGAATTAAATAGATCTTGGTTTTCAGAAAATTAAAAGTCACGAAAAAGTTTCGTAATTATTTCGCTGCAATCGCAATCGGATCTCAACTCGGTTTTCCAATAAAGACATGTTTAATTAGATTTTAATTTGTGCTAAATTTTGATATTGGAGGACCCATTAAATTGGATGAAGGGCTTGTATGTATCAACGGTCCAGGACAACAAATTGGTTAGGTAAAAAGACTTTGAAAGTTACATTTTGAGGGCTGACTGGCTGGTTTGGAAGAAAGTAGAATTTAAGTATATCAAAGTTGTTAGAAGTTTTCTTTTCTTTCTTTTCTTCTTTCCTTCAAACTTCAATTATTGAAATGATGAAACAGAAAAACACTGAAACTGGGGAAAAAAACGATGGAATCCCATTAAGTTTTTGTATTTCAATCTCCAAATATTTTGTAATCTTTAGAATCTATTACAATGAGCCTCACAGATTCAACTGTTGCAGCAACAGATAAAACTCCAAAGAATATGACATTAAGCCAGTGCCATAGCTTCTGCAGAGAACTTAGACTCTCCTTCTTAGCCATCAGGTACAGGTGATGAGGGATAACAAATGTAAGAGGAAGGACACACAAAGACCCAAGAGCCCAATGAAGTCTCCTATAAATGGTAGAAGGGCTGCAATCACTGAACTAACAGCCAAGTAGCTACCTCTTAACACAACTCTAAGTGACAGCTTCTGATGAAGTCTCAAACCACTTGCTTTAGACCCAAAAGTAGTATCCAAGTACTCGTACGATGGACATGCAAATAACTGTAACAAATTATAACCAGAGTCAGCCATTTTCTCAAGAAAAGTGTATTCTGATTCTGATGCGAAAATCACACGTTTGGAATAGATCGTACATGAAAGGAAATTATTGACTGAAGAAATGCAGCAATATTGGCAAGTGCCTTTGCCCAAACTGGACCACTCGTATTATCAAGAAAATAATAAGATGTTGATGATCCATAAGCCCAATACCCACAAAACATAACGGCAAACATTGGTAAATCTCCAATTGTAAACAGTACATAAAGTGCCTTCATCATGTTCCCAACTACAGGAGCTCTTACAGTTGCTTCTTACAAGTCAATCAAGAAAAAAAAATTAATTGAAGGCATAAACAGATGGATAGTTTGATGAATTTGGATCTATAAGGTACCTGTATCTCAGGAATCATCCCACTATTAAATGGCACAAACAAGTTGGAAATTGCTCCAATTGTCAAAAAGATCTTTCCTACTGATTTTCCTGGGATACTATAGTCCCTAGCTGATGAATTGATTCCTACAATTCATAGTTTTTTCACTCATAATAAGAACCAAATTAGATTGATACAAGCATCAAATAGTTAGAACACGAGGAATTCACCATCTTTGATGGAGACTGCGATCGCTACAATGATATATATCGAGGATAGGACAGCTGACAAGCCTAACCACGCTCTTAGAGCTGACAAATGAGGAACCATAATAGAAAATAAGAAACATACAAGCCCTGCAATGAGATTGCAGTATGAGAGCTTCAGAGCATTCTCATCACTGAATAGACCATAGACATCCTGCATCACATGTATATGGAATTAGAAAAACAACTCGAAGCGCTACTTCAATGAGCCAGGTGTTATAGATTCATTTTACCTTGAGGGCTGAACCACCTAGGATGATGAATCCAATGTTGAACATGAACAGATTAAGGTATTGCAGTATCCAAACGGTATAGAAACCTTTCTTACCAGTAATCGAAGTTTCCCTCATAAAACAATCATAAACAAAAGATAACTTGTGCCAGTATGAAACTTGGAGAAATTGGTATTGATGATAATGATTTCTGCTGTTTCACCCTTTAGCTCATACCATAAATATACCCAGCAAGATCTCTGTATCTGATGTGCCTCTTTCCACCAAGTTCATGGATGTTGGCAACAAGAATACTTGCATATAACGAAAATGCAATGGCTGCAATTAAACCAACTACACCAGCTATCCAACCCAAATGAACCATAATCGCATCAGAATAACCCAGTACATAAGCACTGTTTATAGCAGTCTTTTTTTTTTTGGAGAAGTTAACATATATATTAATTAAATAAGAGTTCGTACAAAAAGAAAACGATATACAAATGGAAATCAAAGGCCATAGGCGGCCCGCAAAAATGAGAACCAAGAAGCCACAGGAGGCTCGCAAAGTAAAAGGAAGAAGCCACAAACGGCTCTCCTAAATAACGAAAGCAAAAAGCCACAGACGGCTCACAAATAAATAGAAAACCACTATGAGAGAAGTCACTAGGAGAGCCACTGGAGAGAGGATACCGAAATCCAAGACCAGGAGGCGGAGGCCATGCGCAAACTGCTGGCGAAGAGAAGGGACTAGGAAAGCCCCTAAGACACCAACTGCCGGTCAGGAAGAAGATCAACAGGAGCTAAAGAAGCAGCATCAAAAAGGACGTCTCCGAAAGTGCCAACATACCGAGGCCAGTGCATGCTGCGAGGGATAGAGGCCTCCGAACACAGGACATAGGGCAACGGACTAGGCGTGGATGGTAGCTCGGGAACCAAAGCCAGGCTAGGGGTGCATATCGGGCTTGGAGTACTGGGAAGCGGGCGTGAGGAAATCAACATGGCTATAGCCGGGGCAGGACTAGAGGCAGAAGGCGGACTAGGTCGGAGCTTTGGAGAAGCAGGCCCGGAGCGCCGAAGACACCGCCAAAGAAACACAGGAACAGCCGAAGCGCTAGGGCATGGGTCGGGGGCCGGCGCACTAGAGGGGTCGAGAGGCGCTGCCGGAGGCGGAGTGACACAAGAGAGACCGAAGACGCCACACGTGGCACACCGCTTGGGCTTCCACTCATCGTCAGGACGAAACATACTTGGACCCATGAATCTGTCAAAACAAAAATCACCTTTCGACTATTTATCCATGAAGGTGAAATGGGTAATTGGTATAAATAGAGAAAGATAATCGACCAAGTGTGGCCGCCGAATGATTCAAGACTATGTGCATGATTTTGCTTTTTCCAGAGAATAAGTCAAAAGAACTCTAGAATTCTGCATTTGTTGATGTTCGTTGGAGACTAAAACTATGTAACGTACCGAATAACAAACAAAAATCAATGGTAAAACCCACCAAACCAATCCAAAAACTTTCATCTTCCCCCATAAATTGAAAAGGTACAGAACATAGTAGAACAATAAGAAGTAAAGATCAAACCTTTGCTAATCTCAAGGGCAGTCGTTGGAACTTCTGTGAACTGCTGGTCATGAAATGAAGTTGAAGCCACAGAGTTCCCTACGCCATCTTCACTCGTTGGCGGGTACTCTTCGTACTCCTGCTCTTCTCCTCTTTCATCAGCCAAGGAGGAACTTTCTGTATTTCTTGGTCTAAATTTCCTATGGCAGTCATTTCAGGATCCTCCAACGCCCTGTTTTCGTGTCACTGACTTGTTCTTGTTCTAGAGGTCGATTAGTAATCAAACACTCCTTTGAGTATGGAGTATCTACTACTCTTTTCAGACTATGGATCACTCAGCAACTAAGCTGTGTACTTGTAGCCATTGGTTTTCCTGTGGATGTGGTGTTTTTATTTGTCGAAAAGTTAAGATTAGAAATATAAATTCACGTTGTTAATTGCTAATGCTAACTACTAGTTTCTTGGAAATATTCGGACAGCTATTTAATCATTATCTCTGCTTCAGGTAATGTCCCATACATGACGTTGTTTATCATACATGACGTTGCTTAATGACAGTTTAGTTAGTTAGAGGCTGTTTTTGGGTTTCAGGAGTTATAAAAAAACATATAAAGCAAATTTTGCATGCCAACAAAAACTGTTAATCAGATACAGTGTTTCCGATAAATGAATCCAAATGTATGAAGTTGACTGACAGATTCTACAAGTGGGAAGCTCTATAATTATGTTGCTTCTGAAATGAGGTTGGATCTCTAGATTTGCTTTCCCAGCAGGCAAAAGTGGTCCCTTTCATTTATGCAATGGCATTTCATTAAAGTTTATTAGGAGATCCAAAAAGACAAAAACATCTTTTTATAATCCTTATCTTCTAGAAATCACTCACTCCTGTTTTGAAGTTGCTCACAAATGGTGCTCATCACATGCCGTAGGATACACATGTTGCCTACACGAAAATCAGCTAGAAGATGAACTGTTTAAAAGTAGAGGTGATCATTCCTCCAATTCGTTTGGTTAGGACATGAACACTAGGAGTTTCGGAATCTGGGTTGGCTGGTTGTTTTCGTTTATCTAACAGTCATCTGACTTTCTGTATCTAACCACCGTGAAATCTATGTCAGGAAAAAAAAAGAATTTGATTTTTCGGGTTAGAATTTGTTTGAATAAATCTGTTTAAATTTAGAATAATTCTATATGTTATTCTTCTATTATTTCTATCTTATAAGGTTAGTTTTCAAAAAAAATTTATTGTTTTTCCAAATTTTTCTCAATTTTTTCAATAAATTCTTCTCGTAAAAGAATTACTTAAGATAATCATCCCATAATTATTGAAAACAAATTAATTAAATAATTCTATTTCTCAATTTTTATTTGCGTATATGAAATTAAAAGGTTAAAGTTTTTAATTTTATATTTAAATTTATAAATTTAATGAAATGGGAATGATGTTTCTTTGAATTATTACTTGGTTTAGTGCATTTAGTATTAACTTTGTTGAAAGCCCTAACTTACCTCCAAAAGTTAGCTCAAGAGGGGAGGTTTGCACACTATTATAAATTGTTGAATGCTTTTATACTTATTCGATGTGGGATTCCTGACACACCCCCCTCAACCCAGAGCAGGGTTGGATATCTGATGGGCATATCGGGTAAAGGGACATAACCGGACACCGCCCCAAATCATCGAGACAAGCAGGCTCTGATACCATATTAAAATTTTAATATAAGCAGAGTTTAGAGTCCATTATCAAGAATTGAGCTTGGGTCAACTATATTTGGATCAAATTATTTAGTATTATTATTGTAACTTTGACCCATTCTTTAATCTCTCTGTTTTGACTTGCTATCTCCAATCCATTAGAGATTCTGAATCTCTTTACTTTTGTTACCTCGTCATGATTTATTCAACATATTTGGACCTCTCAAAAAGTTGTACCACTTAACCCATTCCAACTATATTTTTGCCCCAAAAAGACATCATTTTATGTGTAAACAAACTTAAAACGATGTCACTTTGGGAGAAATCAAGGTTCGAACAGGTTAAGTGATACAGAGGATCTGATGCCTCTTTTAGGACCTGATCCATCATTTTAATTAGGCATAATTCCTAACTCTTTTGAATTTTAGATTCTTAAAATTTTACGAGATTTTTAAAAATTATTTGTTAATTTCCATTCTTTTCATGATTTCTAATTTTAAAAAGTTTAAATTTTAAATTCAAAAGGTTTGATCAAGTTTAGTTTAAAATTAACTTAATATAAAAATGTTTGAAAATCCATAAAAACTCAAAACTCAATTAAATTTAAGTATAAGCATAATAATTTAAATTTAATCAAATTTCAAGTTAAGCTTAAATTTATTTAAAAAATTAAAAAAAATCAATATGAATCAAAAGCTAAGTCACAACCATTGGTAGTTGGCATCTTTTACTGATTCAGAAATTGGTAGCAAGTTGGTGTGGATTTGGGTTTCGCAATTATGGCCATAAAAGAAAAGGCATCAATTATCAAGCCACCGTTGTTGAACGGATCCAATTATCCTATATGGAAATCACGGATAAGAGTCTTTAATCAGACACAGGGAATAAGAGCATGGAACTCGATATTACATGGCTAGACATATATGATGATTATTGACAATAAGGAAGAGACAATTCTAAAAGATCCATTTGAATGGACAAGGGCCGAAGAAGAAAAAGGATTTGGAAACTCACAAGCATTGCACGCGATTTTCAATGCTGTTGATAAAGGATGTTTCTCAATGGTATCAGCCTGTGAATCGGCTAAAGAAGCGTGGGATGCTTTGCAGACTATTCATGAAGGTTCAAATCTGTGATATCGCCAAAACTACAGATGTTAGCTGTGAGATTTGAAGAACTGTAGATAGATGAAAATGAGACTCTTGGGAACTTTCATGAAAGATTGCGCGATATAGCGAATCAAACACATCAACTCGGAAAGAAATATTCAATCTGAAACTAGTCAAGAAGACGTTGAGATCACTACCTTCAAGATTTATTCCAAAAATTGCAGTAATCGAGGAGGCTCATGACATCAATAACTTGTCATTGGAGAAGGTAATTGGAATTCTTACCAATGTTAATGGACAAGTTAATATTAATTTTTGATAAATAATTTGCTAATTATTGTCCATTTAATATTTAAATTCCATTAATTAAATGTCTTCTGTTTTAATTTTGAGGCACCCAAGGGCTTTTTAAATATTTAAGAGTATAATCCTCATAATTTTCACGTGCGCAGGATGATCCTGCGTTGACAAAACTCTTTGAATTCATCTGAGAAAACAAAAGCAGCGGAGGCGTCGTTGAGTTGAAGA
>JAOQMR010092114.1:0-13735 GCA_027563865.1 Erythroxylum pelleterianum
AAAGAAATTTTTGGCATTGGGATGGTTATTTCAAAGAGATGTGGACTTGGTGATTTTAGTGCAAGAAACATGGCTATAAGGATGAAGAAGAAGCATGATAAGTATTGGGGAGATGTTAATATCAACTGCATGTTGTTTATTGCTGTTGTTCTCGATCCACGTTGTAAATTGAAGTAGGAGAACTTTATGATTGGTAAAGCATATGATGATGTCAAATCTGAGCAGCTGTATGAGAAAGTAAAAATCACTTTAGATTTGATGTTTGATTTCTAATGATCCTCCATATCTTTTCCTGTTGCACAATCAAGTGTCCAATCTCAAGCTTCAAGTGATATGGAAGTTGAAAACATCAAGGATGTTGCAGCATTTTTGATAATATTTTTGATGAGCAGGAGGCTAGTCAAGCAAGTGGGGAAACCAAAAGTGAGCTAGATAAATATATATTTGAAGATTGTGAACCCAAAGACAAGACTTTTAATGTTTTGACTTGGTGTAAACTAAATTCTGCTAAGTATCTAGTGCTTGCTTTAATGGCTCGATATGTTTTAGCTATGCCTGTATCTACTGTTGCATCTAAGTCAGCTTTTAGTACAGGAGGTCTAGTGCTTGATTCATTTCATAGCTCTCTTATTCCAAAGATGGTGGAGGTTCTTGTTTGTGGACAAGATTGATTGAGAAAATCACAAGCTCCTCTTTACGTGGAAGAGAGACTTGAAGAACTTGAGCAAATTGAATCAAATAATCTAATTTACTTTACCTTGTTTTAATAATATACAAGTAAATAAAGGAATCTTTTTTCAATTAAAAAAGAAATAACGAGTCTAACTCTTTTTATTCTTTATTTTCTACAGATGTGGCTTCATGTATAACAGTGGACCATCCTACCATCATATTCGAAGAATAATTGTTTAATAATTTATCTCTCTTTTTTTTAGTATAGATCTTTTATAAGAAATTGTTTGGCTTATTTTTTACTTTGCTCGGGTTTAACATATCGGATTAATCTTTTATGGATTTTATATGCATACTTTTATGATTAATTTGTATTTGATTTCACCAATTACTTTTATAATTTTTTGTCATATATATTGATATGAATAGGTTCTGGTTACCCTGAGAACCGAACCTGAAAATAGGTTAACCAATCTTATAAGTTCTTTAGGTTTAGGTTCAAGTTCAGGTTCGTGAAATTGTCGAACCTGACATTTAGGTTCAGGTTATTTATAAACGGGTTAAGTTACCCTACCATGAACACCCTTAGAAATGCCTATTAAGTATCTAAAAATCTATTTCACTGCTTCCTAATGAACCTTTTCAATATTGAACAAGTATTTATTCACCAACCTAATGACTTGTGCAATATTCGGCCTGGTGCATACCATGCCATATATTAAAGAACCAACAGTAGAGGAGTAAGGAATAGAAGACATACTATCTTTTTCCTTTTTAGTAGAAGGATAAGCATAATTACTTAACTTGAAATGAGATGCTAATGGCCTAACATGCTTCATGTTGAACCTTTTCAATACCTGTTCAAAATAGTTCTCTTGTGACAACCACAACTTTCCAGCTTTCCTATCACAAGCGATTTCCATGTACCATATCTATTTTACAGTGTAACATCCCATTACCGATGGGAAGGGTAGAATAGTAATTTGGAATGGTTTATGAGTACTTAGAATTGTCTTGATATAGTCATGCATACACATACACGTGAATAGTGAATTTTGCACACGTAAATTACTGTACATGCATTCATGACATTTTTCGCTATAGTTGTGAATAAATGTGGTTATTATGAAAAATATGAATTATGTGTATAAAAAATGAGTTAGAGAGGGTCTTTGAGGTTTTAGAATTTTTAGTGAATTTTTCGAAATTTTTCTGAAAATTTCAGGGTAATTTCTGGATTAGGAAAAATGCCAAGTGGCAAACTGATTTTGTACCGATCGTAGAAATTACTGTCCAATGGCACGGGAAATTTAGATAAATGACTTTAGAATTTATTAATTTGAGCCATTGGAATTTTGGAAAAAAATGGGAGTAGAAATTGGAATTGAAGTGGAAAGAAATTAAGTGAGCTTCTAAAAATGTGACATGTGGCAAGTGACAACATGCCACCATGTTAGTCCTCTTTTAAATTAAAACCACCTCTTTTGGAGTCTTTCACGACACTTCTCATTTTAAAAGGGTGTTGGTGATTTATTTTGGCTTTCCTCCCCCATTTTCGTAGCTCTCTTCTCCCTCTCTTCTTCTTGACTTTGTTTGCTCATCTTTTCTACCTTCTTCTCCCTTGCTTGCTCTTGTTTTGTTCTTTAAAAAAAAATTCAACCTAAGCCTTCAAGATGAAGATGTCGTGGGTGTTGGAGGAAGTTAGAGAGTTTTTGAGATTTTGAAGCTTAGAAGATTTGGAAGCTTGATTAGGTAAGAAATATGTTATATATGATGGATTTGTAATTAAATCAATTATTTTTTATGTTATTTAAATTAAATTGCATGGAAATTGTGTTTGAAGTATATGGGTGTATGTGTGTGTGAATTTCTTGCCTTGATTGATGATTGATGAGGTAGAAGGTGATAAATGTAACTTAGAGATGTTTTAGAGGTTTTTGAAGTTAATTGATGTTTTAGATGAGTGTAGAAATGTATGAAGGATTGAGTGTATGTTGCTGCCATTTTGTAGACTCTTGTTCAAGTGGGGGTTTTGATTTGGTTGGGTTAATATATGGAGTGAATTGAGTGGTGATTGATGTAGAAATGGTGTGGAAGAGGTAGGAGAAAGGTTAGGATGATAATCTGGAAAATTTAACTTGTGCATGTTTCAATGATTTTGCCATAACTTTTTATATGGTTATGAAATTGAGATGAGGTTCAGCTTGAATTAAACTAGAGTTGTTTGGCTATAATTCTTGTGAAGGAAGTGATGTTTAATTTTGGCTTGAAGAGTTCCAAATTTGGACTAGAATGTGAGAAAGGGTGTAGGGATGAACAGTAACTCGAAAACTGCATTTAGTAATCTGAAACTTTGGGAATTTTTCTGGGTTGATTTAGGTAGATTTTACCAAAGGGGTCTTCATGAAAGTTGTAGCTTTTCTTGTTAGCTTTCTATCACTACTAAGTATGACATTTTTTGATATTGAGGTTGAAAGTTATGATCTGTTGACTTTTAGATGTTATTCCAAAGATTAATGTGCATTGTGTTTGAAAATGTTTCTAAGTGTAGGATTTGTGGATACTGTGCTTTGAGGCCAATTTTGGACTGTTATGGTTTAAATGGTTTCATGTAGCCTTATTGAAAGTTATAGAGGAATGTCTTAGCTTTTTAATGATGTATAATATGCCATCCTTGGATGTAGGAAGTGAGAGTTGTGAATGTTTGAAGTATGGATATGATTTAGGTGATATTTTATTTAATAATCTTTGACAGGGCAGCCACAATCATGTGAGAATTTGACCTAGTTAGAGGTAGAATTTGCTTCTAAGTTCATTATGAGAATTGTAGAATGTGTTCTGATCTTTTCATTGATATAAAGCATGGAAGTTTTGGACAATGGGATAGGAAGTTATGATTTTTAGAAGATTGTGGTACTGTTTAGGATGACATGTATTGGGCAGAAACTTTGATTGAGATTTTGACCAATTTAGAGGTTGAAATTGCTTTTTAAGTGCTTCATGAAAGTTATAGAATGTGTTCTGATCTTTCCATTGATATCAAGCATGGAATTTTTGGCTAATGGAATAGGAAGTTATGATTTTTTTAAAGTTGTGTGATTGGTTAAAAGGAGATTTACAGGACAGTAACTTTGATTGAGATTTTTGGCTCCTTTAGAGGTGGGATTGGTTTTTGAGTCCTTCATGAAAATTGTATACCTTTCTTTGATCTTTCTATTGATACCAAGTTTGCAAAAATTGGAGTTCGGGATCAAAAGATATGACTGTTTGAAATTGGTTATTGGAGTAGGCAAAGAGGCGTTTTGTGATTTTTTTAATTGTTATTTCTTTTCCAATTCGACCATTTGCCTTCTTTTGCTTATAACTTGGTCATCCGACCTCCGATTGACCTGATTTTCGAGGCCTCGAATTTGTAAGACAAGTATCTACCTCTCCATATGAATTTTTTAATTTTTGGAGATTACATTTTTTTTGTCGTAAATTGGAGATTACATTGAAAATAATGGATTAAATCAAAGTGAGAGGACCGAGTGATTATTTTTATGGTCAGTGTTTTAGCAATAATTAGACTTATAGAAATCCAGATTGAGTAATTTTGGTGTCAATGGATTTCTAAAATTTAGGGGAACATTTTGTGATGAGATTTATGGAATGATACCGGGATTGTCATGAACATGCATTGTACACATTTCAATTCCTGCATATGCAGTATCATACATTTCTTATTGTACAATTTGTAATATATGTGTATTTTAATTGTTATAGAGGCGCATTTGGAACGTCAACCCACAGACGTTGCCGAGACTTTCAGGCACTAGATTCGGAAGCTATTGGTGAGTAACCTAGACGATTTCTCTCAATTATTAATTGCCTATATTTCTGTGGTGGATAATGGTGGGTTATGATTTGCTTGTGATTATGGATTCCGAACAGAAGGTCCGATGACTGTGTACTGGGGGGTTGTGTTATAGAAGTGCTACTTGTATGTGAATTTGAGACCTACGTGCTTATGATGTGATTAATTGTGACATATGTGCTGATTGTGACATTTGTGATGGATTGTGATATATGTTGATTGATTGTAACATATGCATTTCATTCATGAATGCATAATCCGATAATGACAGTTGTGACCGGAGCAGCCACCGATTAGAGCTTAAAGCTCAATGAGTGTATTTGAGCCTCGATCTCAATAGTGATTTAGAGCCTCAGGCTCAATGCTTAATATGCCCTATATGGGACAGTTCAGGCGCTCGATCATAACAACGTAATAATTGGAAAAGTTTCACATGAGCATTTCATATGCATTTGATTAAATATGCTTGATTGAGTGAAAGGAAAAATGCCTTATGCTTATGTGAAATAAAGTGTTACTTATGATCGATGTGAAGTTATGAAATAATTGTGATATGCTTGATTGTTGCATGAATTGAGTGAACCATCGATGATGGTTACCTCACTGAGTTCGCAAAACTCATCCAAAATTTGCAATTACTTTTCAGGCTTTCAGGACCGAGAGTAGACTCCTAGCTTCAGAGAGACTTTTCTAGTCGTGTAGATTGTTTTGGCGAGAGAAGTCATAGCTCACAGGTCGGTCAGCTGGGACTTTTGGGATGGCCTAGATAGATCTGATGTTTTTTCTCTTTCATGTATCATTTTTGTATTAGGTTTTTGGACTGATGTACAAATAGTAAAGGATGACAAGAGTATAAACTTCTGATTTTGATGAAATGAAATGAGGAAAATTTTGGTTTCAAAAACATTGTGATTTTTATATTGATGTTATGATGTCATGTGAAGTGTTTGTAGTGATTGTTTGTAGCTCACCCTTATCGTAAGATATGTACCGGAATGACCTGTGGGCGTCCCGGTGTGTACCCTGCGGTAAGGAGCTGCTACATACAGGACCCAAATATTTCATATCAAAGGATTTGAACAAGTCCTTCTTCAACCTGTGAATCATACTGATATCTTGTCCCACAATTAACATATCATCAATATGCAAAAGGAGAATAATGAAGTTACCATCAGTAAATGTAGCGCCCCCTTACCGCAGAGTATGCACCGGGACGCCCGGAGGTCATTCCGGTACATATTCTACGATAAAGGTGAGCTACGGTCGATCAGTACAGTCACTTCATATGGCATCATATCATTATTTGCTTATAAAGCATTATAAGAAAAACACAATATTTTTGAAACTTACTTTTCCTCATTCCATTTCTCAAAATAAAAAATTTACATTATGTCTTTCAATCCTTACTACATGTGCATCTACAGAATCTAGTACAAAAGTACTATATGAATGAGGAAAATATGTACAATCTAACTATGCCATCCAAAAATTCCAGCTGACCGACCTTTAAGCATGACTTCACTTTTCCAAACACAATCTTCACGGTAGTGGAGCCACTCAGTAACTAGCGTCGTCTCTCGGTCCTGAAAAGTCAACGTTGCAATTTTGGTGAGTTTTGCGAACTCAGTGAGGTAACCATCTTCGATGGTTCACTCAATTCATGCAACAAATCAATTCACATAACAATTATTTCACAATTTTGCGCTATACAAAAAATATCATATTTTCATGCATACGTAGGCAATTCTCCATTTCAATCAATCAAACACACTTAACAAAATGCATATGAAATGCTTATGAGACCCTTTTCCAATTATTATGTTGTTGTGACCGAGTGCCTGAACTGTCCCGTATCTATTTGGATACCAGGCTCATTAATTGTTGAGCCTATGGCTCTGAATCACTTTCGAGCTCGAAGCTCGGTTTCACTCGTTGAGCTTTAAGCTCTAGCGGTGGCTACTCAGGTCCAACTGCCATTATCTGATTATGCATTCATGAATGGAATGCATGTAACACAATTTATCACAGTATAAAGCACATAGGTCTCATATTCACATTCAAGCAGCACTTCAATATCGCAATTCCCAGTACACAATCATCGGACCTCCTGTCCGGAACCCACAATCAAATCACAATCATTCATTATTCAAAGCATAAGCACGAGCAAACAATAATTGCGAGAAACCATCTAGGTTACTCACCAACTGCTCCCAAAGCTAGTGCCTGGAAGTTTCGGCAACGCCTGTGGGTCGATGTTCCAGTTGCTCCTCTATAAAAAATAGCACACACATATATCACAAGTTGCACAATCATAGATGTTTAATAATGCACATTAATGAAATGAAATATGTACGATGCATGCTCATGACAATCCCGGGTATTTATCTGCCAATTTCATTGTAAAATCATTCTCATAACAAAACTCATATTGTCCCAAGTTACACTTTCGGTCTACTATTCACATTAAAATAGAAAGTGAAACTAAAGTAATTTGGTCATACTCTCTTCTAGAAAAGTGTTCCTCTATGTCTTGCGATTCCATTGACACCAAAATCACTCAATTTGGTTCAGTAAATAGGAAAATATGCGTCAAACATTTTCAGACTGTTATTATGTACTATACCCAACTTCCATCAAGAATTTGAACATCTTAGGGATTGTATCAAGATTTAGCTCCTTCATATGATTTGTAACCCCATTTCTCTAGTTTACTCCAAAAGAAAAACCATCTCATTTGGAATCCTATAAGTCCAATTATGATCAAAACATTGAACTATGTTCAGTAAAACTAATCCCATTGACACTGTTCCAACAGACTACAAAACTTTCTTTTGATCAATCTCTTTCAATTCAACACCAATTAACACAAATTTTTGTAGAGATGTAGGAAAATGTGTTAGGAACCTATTTCTTAAGAACTAAGTCATTTGGAGGTCTAGGGAATGAGTTATGGTCAAAAGAAGCAACCAAGTTTAAGACCTCAATCAAGTTGATCCTAGTTTGGCGCGAATGCCATAACTCTTTCCAAAAATTTCGGATTCCTTTCATTTTTGGACCATTTGAAAGAGGACATCCAGATATAAAACTTTCATGAAGACACCAAGTCGAGATTCGGCCTCTAAAATGATCAAAAATTCAAAGTACTGAAGTTATCCCGAGAAGGTCCGTTAAACGGATTTGTATGTCCGTTTAACGGACATAAATCTACCAAAGTGTCCCATTTCATCTGAGAAAGTCCGTTAAACGGACTTCCATGTCTGTTTAACGGACATGGCTCGACCTGGGGGTGTTTTTACACCCGATAAGGTCCGTTAAATGGACTCCCATGTCCGTTTAACGAACATACATCACCAATACCCCCTCCAAAACCTCTTCCAAGCTTCCTACACCCATCCTATCATCATATATATCCATAATCTTATCAAATTCACTTTTTCTAGCACAAAACCATTTCATAACATCACAAACATCAATTATATTACATTAAAGCCTCAATTATAAACTCATTTCATTCACCATTTTCAACTTCATCTTATCATTCCCAACTTTCTATCCCTTTTCCATAACATACCTTATTCCTATGTGCCAAGCCCTTCACACTCACAATTCATCATTTTCAAGTTGATGAATACACACATATACACCTCAAGTTTAGCTCCAACTCATTCATATTCAATTCACATGCCCTATTTGTTCATACCCATCCAAATGAAACACAATCATATACATTCATCCGCCATATCAACTGCACTCAATTTCCTAACTTCAAGTCATGATTTGGGACTCTTAAAGACAAAATTTAAAATCAACATCTTCATAAGAAATGTAGCCAAATGTCTCTAGTTTCATTCGAACCAAAAATCAATTCATTTGGACAACTATAGAATCAGTTATGGCTAATAAATTGGAACATACTCAAGATCATATGGTTACCAAAATTTTCCAGATTTTCCAATGCTTACATCTCTAACTCACCTTATACCTTCTTATACCTAGCTCATCTTCTCCATGACATTTCCTTATCATTCTCTACCTAATTTAACTTAAGAAATCACTCACAAGCAACCCATAATTTATCATTTATCATTAACTAAAAACAGGGCATATCCATTCATAAGCAATTTCTACACTCATCCAATCACTCCTTTGAAAATCATTTAATCTCTAAACCTCTCCATACTCTTACATACATAAACAAGATATGAACATACTTCACCATCATCCATAACACAAACATAAACCTTGCAAAAATCAATTCATCACAACTCAAGTTAATCCTCATTTAAGCTTAAATTATCCATGCCTATGACATTAAAAGCACAACTTACTTGGTTAAGCTTCAAACTCTTCAACCTCTCACAAAACCCTAATTCCCAAGCATCCCATGTTCTTCATCTTCAAAGAGGTCAAACTAGGTTTTTCTTATGGCAACTTGAAGGAACAACAAGATAGGAGTAGAAAGTGAAAGATGGAGCAAGGTTTCAAGTAGGTAATTCACCAAATCAAGAAGGAGATGAAGAGAGGGAGATGAAGCCACGAAAATGAGATAAAGCAAGAGATAAAATGAAGACAAAATATTATTGGAGGGCTTTTAAGAGAGAGTGTATCGTGAGAGAGAAAATGGGGTTGAAAATTCAACAATTACTCATGTATAAGACATGACTTGGCAAGTGACACTTGTCACTTGCCACATGTCAACTTCCTATGCATTTCTCTAATAAAAATCCATTCAAACCCAATTCCCAATGAAGTACACTTGTCACTAATTCCCCAAGTCCTGTATTTAAAATTCCAATGCTAGTTGACAATAAATTCTACTACCATTTATCAATTGGTCTGCCACTTGACATTTTTCCTAGTCCAAAAATTACCCTAAAAAATTTCCAGAAAAATTTCCAAAAATTCTCCAAAAATTCTAATACAACAAATTCACTCTCTAAAACAATTTCCAATGCCAATAACCCACAATTCTCAAAAGAATCACATTTATTTCAAAATTATACCCGGACTGTCAATGAATGCATGTACAATTATTTTCATGTGCAAAAATGTCACTCTTCACATGGATGTGTATGTCACAATATGCATAAGTATGAAAATGCATTTCTAAGTACCAGGATGTTACAGTAAACTTCCTGAAATATATGCAAAGGTTAGCTAAAGTTTGCTTATAACCATTACTAGTCATAAATGATCAAACTTCTAGTACTACTACCTTAGTGTTTGTTTGAGCTTATAAAAACTCTTTTTTTAACTTTTAAACCAGGTTCTCTTAACCTTGAACTTTGAATCCTTTCGGTTGCTCCATATATATCTCCTCATCCAAGTCTCTATATAAAAAGAACCATTTGCACATTTGTTCAAGTTCAAGATCTAAGCTGATAGTTAGACCCAACATAGTCCGAATCAAAGTCATCTTGACCATAGGTGAAAAAATATCATTGAAGTCAATACCCTTCTTTTAGTTGCATCCTTTCACAACTAATCTTGTTTTACGCTTCATTAGCTTGTCACCATTTTTTTAATCTTAAACACCCATATATTCTTTAATGCCTTCTTGCCTTTCGAAAGTTTCACTAACTTATAGGTTCGTTCTTTAAAGAATTCATCTCTTATTGCATTGTCTCGAGCTAAAAGCCTTTGTCTTTGTTAACTATACATTTTGAACATTTTTTAGCTCCCCCTCAGTAGTGACTAGAGATATTATAAAGTAGGATACCTTGTAAAAGACTTTTTCTCTCTAGTTGACCTTCAAAGTTAGGTTTCTTATAATATCGAACTAAGTTCCTCCTCCTACTCATGATTCTTATGAACCTCATCTACATCATCTTCTGGATGTGGTTCATAGAGCTCATCACCATCAAGTGTTACCTGATCATTAATATCATGTGCCTATTCATACTCTTCCCCCTCTTCATTTGTAGGTTTATCAATAAAATTAGAGATAAGAGAGACACTAATAGCACCATAAAATGGACTATTAGAAGTAATCTTACCTCTTTTAAAAAGATATGCACCCATCTCATTCTCATAGAAGACTATGTATCTACTTCTGACAACCTTCTACTTTTTTGGATCACAGGGCCTGAAACTTAACTACTCATTACCATACCTAACAAATAGGCAAGGAGTAGTTTTCAAATCAAGTTCCAATCTCTGCTCCTTTAGCACATATTTAAATACCTTCCATTCAAATACCCTTGGATACGAATAAGAGGGTTCTTTCCTTGTCCACACTCTTTTAGGAATGTCAAGACCTAAGGGAGCTGATGGAGCTCGATTAATCAAGTAGACAATAGTTCTACTCACCTTACCCCAAAACATCTTTAGTAGTTTAGACATTCTGAGCATACACCAAACCTTCTTTGTAATGGTTATGTTTATCCCCTTAGCAACACTATTATATTGTGGAGTATGAGTTCTATCTTTTTATGTCTTATGTCATATTTTGTATAATAATTCTTAAACTCTTTGGAGGTGTACTCTTCTCCATTGTTCAAAGATACTTCAGTTTTCTCTTCATCTCCCTTTTCACCATGCCATGAAATTTTTGAAAAGTCTCAAACACATGGTTCTTTGCCTTCAATATACAAACCCAAGTTTTTTTTGTAGTTTCATTAACAAAAGTAACAAAAATACTTGTTATCTCCTAATGACTCCACCTCAGTAGGATCAAACACATCAAAGTGGACCAGCTCTAATTTGGTCATATTTCTGGTAAACTTTTTATGGAAGGAAACTCAATATTGCCTTCCTACTAGGGAATGATTATATGGATTAAGAGGAATATCAAACTTTACAGGAATAAGAGATTTATCAGCCAACAGCTTGATCCCTTTTTTACTAACATTTCCTAATTTGTGGTGTCACAAGTTTAAAGAAGTTTTTACTACAACAACATATAATTCTCCACCACACACCTTCAAGTATGTCTTGTATGTTGTGCAACACAACTCTCCATGAGCAACTGTAATGTTTCATAAGATAATTTCCATTTACCATCCCAAAATGTATGTTGATACCTTTCTTGATCAAGTACATTAGTAGATAGTCAATTGAGGCAAAAATTAGAGATGTTTCGTACATCTTTCAAAGTCAACATACACCTAATATTGGTATGAACCCATATGTCACCCATCGACGATGCTAAGGGAACTTTGGTTACCCAACTGGACATTCCTAAAGTCAATACTCCTATAATTGAAGAAATGACCTCTTTGAAACATAATGATATGAGGGCCACAATATTAACATGTCACTTAGTTACTCGAGTTACTAACATGGAAACACTCTCTAGTTGCATAGATCAATGACACCTCATCATTTGTGTTTGACGCTATTGCTGTAGTGTTTTTATCATCTTCATCTTTTTTGTGATCTAGCTTTTTCTATTCTCTCTTTCACTTTTATTATAACTTCTTTATATGACTAAGTTTGGTGCAGTTGTGACATGTACTAGTCTCTTGTTATCTCTATACTTTTGACTAATTCTTAGACTTTCCATGCCTTTTGGGACCTCTACTATTGCTTCTTACTCTATTTTTTACTATAAAGCTTGCAAATTATCAACACCCATCTTCTTTCTTCTAATCTCTTTATTAAACATGTTCTCTTTGTTCATATCAACAGAAAGTGCATCGTTGGAAATGGAGTTGCTAATGGTTACAACTAGTGTCTCGCAACTAACCAAGAAAGAACTCAATAGGAATAAGACTTAGTCTCATCATCAAGAATGATTTTCATGGTGGTCAACTTCTTGATAATATCATGAAAATCACTGAAATGCTGAGACACTGATTTCTAATCTTCAATTTCAAATTCACAAGCCTCTTAATCAAGGAAGCCTTTTTGTGAGCAGTCTTCCTCTTATAAAGATCCTCTAACTTCTTCCACAACTTAAATTGATCGGTCTTTTGGGACGCATGATTGAATATACTAATCTCAATCTATTATCGAATAGTGTCTATGGATTTTCTCTTAATCTTTTCCCATTCTTTATATGTCATCTTTTTTTTTATTTTGATGGGATATCATCTTTTATACTTTTATCTATATCAATTGGGTTATAAAGATCTTTGCAATACATAAGATCTTCTTTCATAAGTCTTCATATTGAGTAATTAGTCAATGTCAATTCGATTAGAGAGTTGTTTCTACCTTATATAACTAGGGGTTTGATGCCAGTTATTAGACTTCAATCACAATACCAATTATATCAATAAAAAACAATCAATAGATCTTAAACAACTCAATCACAATTAGCAAACAACCAAAGCAATATAGATGACAAAAAAGTAAATATGTAGCACCCCACTCCCGCAGGACCCGAACTCGACATCGTGAGTGCTATCCGAGTCCGTGCCCCACAAGGGGGGTGTGCTAGAGCACTCGAACACAGTCAAAAACTCAGTATAATTTTTTAATATGAATATATGCACGAAAATCAATAAAAATTTGGGCCCGTTCTAATTCGTTAACGTTTACAGTCACAATAATACACTCAACAGTATATAGCCATTTCATGTACCAGAATCCATAACCAAATTGGGCCCAATTTTATTCACAAACATTTAGTGAACACATTACAAACAATAGAATTCCTATGACCAATCGGGGCCCACTATAAATACAAAGCATTATTTTACAGAAATTGCGAAATAAAAATTTATACAAAAAGGAGATGACACTAATGCAGACGAGAACTGATCCCGACCTCTATCTTTCACTTGCATGCAGTAGGCATACTCCCGTGTCTAACGGAGTACTCTTCAAGGCCTGAAAAATAATTGCAAATTTTGGATGAGTTTTGTGAACTCAGTGAGGAACCATCATCGATGGTTCACCCAATCCATGCGACATTCAAATAATTCACAAATAGCTCACAATTATGCATTCAAAAATACTACGTGATTTCACCCAAACAAGTCATCATTGTTTCACAGTTGCATATTTAGAAGTACCACATAAGTCACAATTCCCCATTCAGTACACTGAATCATTCATAATATTTCACATTCAATACACTAAATCATTTGTATTATGCATTTGCAATGCACATGTTGGGCCCCAAACCTGTTTTATTTATTTTGAGGCATGATTTAAATTTTTGTAAAGCTAATTGGAATTAAATTTTTGCTAAGGTTAGAATTAAATTGAAGCATGACTAAGGAATTTAAATTATGATATAAAGTAGGATTAATTGGATAT
>JAOQMR010092133.1:0-13734 GCA_027563865.1 Erythroxylum pelleterianum
TATGACCGACCATGGCCGAATGTGGCCGAACATGGCCGAGCAAGGGTATAATACTTGATTTTTTGATAGAAAACTGGAAAATCGTGACCGACTAGGGCTTGTATCCGCTATTTTGTCATTACAGAGTATGACCGAACATGGCCAAACGTGGCTGAACATGGCCGAGGAAGGCTATAATACACGAGTTTTTGATGGGAAACTGGCAAATCATGACCGACTGCAGCTTGTTTCTGCTATTTTGTCATGGCAACGTATGACCGAATATGGCCGAACATAGCCAACATAGCCGAGCAAGGCTATGATACATGGGTTTTTGATGGGAAACTGGCAAGTCGTGACCGACTTCAGCTTGTTTCCGCTATTATTTCATTACAGAGTATGACCGAACATGGCCAAAAATGGTCGAACATGGCCAAGGAAGGCTATAATACCCGAACTTTTGATGGGAAACTGGCAAATTGTGACCGATTGCAGCTTGTTTATGCTATTTTCTCATTGCAGAGTATGACAGAATAAGGTCGAACGTGGCCGAACATGGCCGAGGAAGGCTATAATACAATAGTTTTTGATGGGAAACTGGAAAAATAGTGACTGACTGCAGCTTGTTTCTGCTATTTTGTCATTGCAGAGTATGACCGAGCATGCCCGAATGTGGCCGAACATGGCCGAGCAAGGCTATAATACGCGAGTTTTTGATGGGAAACTGGCAAATCGTGACCGACTAGGGCTAGTTTCCGCTATTTTGTCAATACAGAGTATGACCGAACATGTCCAAACGTGGCCGAACATGGCCGAGCAAAGCTATAATACACGAGTTTTTGATGGAAAACTGGCAAATCGAGACCGACTAGGGCTTGTTTCCGCTATTTTGTCATTACAGAGTATGACCGAAAATGGCCGAACGTGGCCGAACATGGCCGAGCAAGGTTATAATACTCAAGTTTTTGATGGAAAACTGGGAACTCGTGACCGGATGTAACTTGTTTCCGCTATTTTCTCATTACAGAGTATGACTGAACATGCCAAATCGTGACCGACTGCAGCTTGTTTCTGCTATTTTGTCATTATAGAGTATGACCGAACAAGGCCGAACATGGCCAAGGAAGGCTATAATACATAAACTTTTGGTGGGAATCTGGCAAATCGTGACCGACTGCAGCTTGTTTCCTCTATTTTGCCATTGCAGAGTATGATCGAATATGGCCGAACAAGGCCTAACATAGTCGTGCAAGGCTATAATACTCGAGTTTTTGAAGTGAAACTGGCAAATTGTGGTCGACCAAAACTTGTTTTCACTATTTTGTCATTGTAGAGTACGACCGAACATGGCCAAACGAGTTTTTGATGGGAATCCGGCAAATCGTGACCGACTACGACTTGTTTTCGCTATTTTGTCATTATAAAGTATGACCGAACATGGCCAAGCAAGGTTATAAAACACGATTTTTTGATGGGAAACTGGCAAATCGTGACCGACTAGGGCTTGTTTCCGTTATTTTGTCACTGCAGTGTATGACCGAACATGGCCAAGCAAGGCTATAGTACATGAGTTTTTTATGGGAAACAGGCAAATCGTGACCGACTGCAGCTTGTTTCTACTATTTTGTCATTATAGAGTATGACCAAACATGCCTGAACGTGGCTGAACATGGTCGAGGAAGGCTATAATATACGAGTTTGTGGTGGGAAACAGGCAAATCGTGACCAACTGCAGCTTGTTTTCGCTATTTTGTCGTTTCAAAGTAGGACCGAATACGGCCAAACGTTTCCGAACATGGCCGAGCAAGGCTATAATACATGAGTTTTTGATGGGAAACTTACAAATCATTACCGATTAGGGCTTGTTTCCTCTATTTTCTCATTACACAGTATGACCGAACGTGGCCAAACATGGCCAAGCAAGGCTATAATACACAAGTTTTTGATGAAAAACTGGCAAACCGTGACCGACTGCAGCTTATTTTCGCTATTTTCTCATTACAGAGTATGACCAAACATGGCAGAACGTAGTCGAACATGGCCGAGGAAGGCTATATTACACAAGTTTCTGATGGAAAACTGGTAAATCGTGACCGACTGCAGCTTATTTTCGCTATTTTCTCATTATAGAGTATGACCAAACATGGTCGAACGTGGCCGAACATGGGCGAGAAGGCTATAACACTCGAGTTTCTGATGGAAAACTGGCAAATCGTGACCGGCTGCAACTTGTTTATGCTATTTTCTCACTACAGAGTATGGCTGAATATGGTCGAACGTGGCTGAGCAAGGCTATAATACACGAGTTTTTGATGGGAAACTGGCAAATCGTGACCTACTACAGCTTGCTTTCACTATTTTGTCATTACAAAGTATGACCGAACATGGCCGAACGTGGCCAAACAAGGCTATAATACACGTGTTTTTGATGGAAAACTGGCAAATCATGACCGACTAGGGCTTGTCTTCGCTATTTTGTCGCTACACAGTATGTCCGAACATGGCCGAACGTGGCCAAATATGGCCGAGAAAGGCTATAATACCCGAGTTTTTGATGGGAAACTGGCAAATCGTGATCGACTGCAGCTTGTTTATGCTATTTTTTCAATACAGAGTATGATTAAACATGGCCGGACATGGCCGAGAAAGGCTATAATACACGAACTTTTGATGGGAAACTGGCAAATCGTGACCGACTTTAGCTTGTTTCCGCTATTTTGCCACTGCAGAGTATGATCGAATATGGCTTAACGTGGCCTAACATGGTCGAGCAAGGCTATAATACACAAGTTTTTGATGTGAAACTGGCAAATCGTGATCGACCACAACTTGTTTTCACTATTTTGTCATTGCAGAGTATGATCGAACATGGCCGAGCAAGGCTATAATAAACGAGTTTTTGATGGGAATCTGGCAAAACGTGACCGACTACGGCTTGTTCCGCAATTTTGTCATTACAGAGTATGATCAGACATGGGCGAACATGGCCGCGCAAGGCTATAATAAAGGATTTTTTCATAGGAAATTGGCAAATCGTGATCGACTAGGGCTTGTTTTCGCTTTTTTATCACTACAGAGTATGACCGAACATGGCCGAGCAAGGCTATAATACACGAGGTTATGATGGGAAACAGGCAAATCGTGACCGACTGCAGCTTGTTTCTTCTATTTTGTCATTACAGACTATGACCAAACATGGCCGAACGTGGCTAAACATGGTCGAGGAAGGCTATAATATACGAGTTTTTGATGGGAAACAGGCAAATCGTGACCGACTCCAGCTTGTTTCTACTGTTTTGTCATTGCATAGTATGACCGAATATGGTCGAACATGGCCAAATATGGCCGACCAAGGCTATAATACATGAGTTTTTGATGGGAAACTTGCAAATCATTACCGATTAGGGCTTGTTTTTGCTATTTTCTTATTACACAGTATAACCAAACATGGCCGAACGTGGCCGAACATGGCCGAGAAGGGCTATAATACACGAGTTTTTGATGGAAAACTGGCAAATCATGACCGACTGCAGCTTATTTCCGCTATTTTCTCATTATAGAGTATGACCGAACATGGCAAAATGTGGCCGAACATGGCCGAGGAAGGCTATATTACACAAGTATTTTATGGAAAATTGGCAAATCGTGACCGACTACAGCTTATTTTCGCTATTTTCTCATTACACAGTATGACCAAACATGGCCGAACGTGCCCGAACATGGTCGAGCAAGGCTATAATACACGTGTTTTTGATGGAAAACTGGCAAATCGTGACCGACTGCAGCTTGTTTCTGCTATTTTGTCATTACAGAGTATGACCGAACATGGACAAAAGTGGCCGAACATGGCCAAGCAACGCTATAATACTCGAGTATCTGATGGAAAACTGGCAAATCGTGACTGGCTGCAACTTGTTTGCGCTATTTTCTCACTACAGAGTATGACTGAACATGGTCGAACGTGGCCGAGCAAGGCTATGATACATGCGCTTTTGATGGGAAACAGGTAAATCGTGATTGACTAGGGCTTGTTTTCACTATTTTGTCATTACAGAGTATGACCGAACATGGCCGAACGTGGCCGAGCAAGGCTATAATACACGAGTTTTTGATTGGAAACTAGAAATCGTGACTGACTGCAGCTTGTTTCCGCTATTTTGTCATGGCAGAGTATGGCCGAACGTGGCCGAGCAACGCTATAATACACGAGTTTTTGATGGGAAACTGGCAAATCGTGACCGACTGCAGCTTGTTTCTGCTATTTTGTCATTGCAAAGTATGGCCGAATATGGCTGAGCATGGCTATGACACACGAGTTTTTGATGGGAAACTGGCAAATCATGACCGAATAGGGCTTGTTTCCACTATTTTGTCATTACAAAGTATGACCGAACATGGCCGAACGTGGCCGACCATGGCCGAACGTGGCCGACCATGGCCGAGCAAGGCTACAATACACGAGTTTTTGATGGGAAACTGGCAAATCATGGCCGACTATGGCTTTTTTCCGCTATTTTGTCATTACACAGTATGACTGAACATAGCCAAACGTGGCCAAACATGGCCGAGCAAGGCTATAATAAATAAGTTTTTGATGGGAAACTGGGAAATAGTAATCGACTGCAGCTTGTTTCTGCTATTTTGTCATTACGAATTTTGACCGAACATGGCCGAACGTGGCCGAACATGGCCGACAAAGGCTATAATACTCGAGTTTGTGATGGAAAACTAGAAAATCGTGACCGACTGCAGCTTGTTTCCGCTATTTTCTCATTATAGGGCATGACTAAACATGGTCGAATGTGGCCGTTTGATGTGAAACTAGCAAATCGTGATCGACCACAACTTGTTTTCGCTATTTTGTCATTGCAGAGTATGATTGAACATGGCCGAGCAAGGCTATAATAAACAAGTTTTTGATGGGAATCTAGCAAAACGTGACCGTCTACGGCTTGTTTCCACAATTTTGTCATTATAGAGTATGATCAAACATGGCTGAGCAAGGCTATAATAAAGGATTTTTTCTTGGGAAACTGGCAAATCGTGACCGACTAGGGCTTGTTTTCGCTATTTTGTCACTACAGAGTATGACCGAACATGGCCGAGCAAGGCTATAATACACGAGGTTATGATAAGAAACAAGCAAATCGTGACCGACTGCAGCTTGTTTCCGCTATTTTGTCATTACAGAGTATGACCAAACATGGCCGAACGTGGCTAAACATGGTCGAGGAAGGCTATAATATACGAGTTTTTGATGGGAAACAGGCAAATCGTGACCGACTCCAGCTTGTTTCTGCTATTTTGTTGTTGCAAAGTATGACCGAATATGGTTGAACATGGCTAAACGTGGCCTAGCAAGGCTATAATACATTAGTTTTTGATGGGAAACTTGCAAATCATTACCGATTAGGGCTTGTTTTCTCTATTTTCTTATTACACAGTATAACCCAACATGGCCGAACGTGGCCGAAGATGGCCGAGAAAGGCTATAATACACGAGTTTTTGATGGAAAACTGGCAAATCGTGACCGAATGCAGGTTGTTTCTGCTATTTTGTCATTGCAGAGTATGACTGAACATGGTCGAACGTGGCCAACATGGACGAGCAAGGCTATAATACACAAGTTTTTGATGAAAAATTGGCAAATCATGATCGACTGCAGCTTATTTCCGCTATTTTCTCATTACAGATTATGACCGAACATGGCAGAACGTGGCCGAACATGGCCAAGGAAGGCTATATTATGCAAGTATTTCATGGAAAACTAGCAAATCGTGACCGACTACAGCTTATTTCCGCTATTTTCTCATTACATAGTATGACCAAACATGGCCGAACATGCCCGAACATGGTCGAGCAAGGCTATAATACACGAGTTTTTGATGGAAAACTGGCAAATCGTGATCGACTGCAGCTTGTTTATGCTATTTTTTCATTACAGAGTATGACCAAACATGGCCGAAAGTGGCCGAACATGGCCAAGCAATGCTATAATACTCGAGTTTCTGATGGAAAACTGGCAAATCGTGACCAGCTGCAACTTGTTTGCTCTATTTTCTCACTACAAAGTATGACTGAACATGGTCGAACGTGGCCGAGCAAGGTTATAATGCACGTGTTTTTGATGGAAATTTGGCAAGTCATGACCGACTAGGGCTTGTTTCCGCTATTTTGTCATTGCAGAGTATGACTGAACATGGCCGAACGTGGCCGACCATGGCCGAGCAAGGCTACAATACACGAGTTTTTGATGGGAAACTAGAAAATCATGACCGACTAGGGCTTGTTTCCGCTATTTTTTCATTACACAGTATGACTGAACATAGCCGAACGTGGCCGAGAAAGGCTATAATAAACTAGTTTTTGATGGGAAACTGGCAAATCGTGACCGACTGCAGCTTGCTTCTACTATTTTGTCATTACGGAGTATGACCAAACATGGCCAAACGTGGCCGAACATGGGCGACCAAGGCTATAATACTCGAGTTTTTGATGGAAAACTGGCAAATCATGACTGACTGCAGCTTGTTTATGCTATTTTGTCATTGCGAAATATGACCGAATATGGCCGAATGGGGGAGAACATGGCCGAGCAAGGTTATAATGCACAAGTTTTTGATGGGAAACTGGCAAATCGTGACACACTATGGCTTTTTTCCTATATTTTGTCATTACAGAGTAAGACAGAACATGGCCGAATGTGGCCGAACATGGCCGAGCAAGGCTATAATACACGAGTTTTTGATTGGAAACTGGCAAATCGTGACTGACTGCAGCTTGTTTCCGCTATTTTGTCGTTGCAGAGTATGACCGAATATGGCCGAACATGGCCGAGCAACGCTATAATACACGAGTTTTTGATGGGAAACTGGTAAATCGTGACTAACTAGGACTTGTTTCTATTTTTTTGTCATTACAAAGTATGACCGAGCATGGCCGAACGTGGCCAAACACCACAGAGCAAGGCTATAATACACGAGTTTTTGAAGGAAAACTGGCAAATCGTTACCGTCTAGGGCTTGTTTCTGCTATTTTGTCATTATAGAATATAACCAAACATGGCCAAACGTGGCCGAGCAAAGCTATAGTACACGAGTTTTTAATGGGAAACTGGTAAATCGTGACCGAATAGGGCTTGTTTCCGCTATTTTGTCAATACAGAGTATGACCGAACATGGCCGAAAGTGTCCAAACATGACCAAGCAAGGCTATAATACACGAGTTTTTGATGGAAAATTGGCAAATCGTGACAGACTATGGAGTATGACCGAACATGGCCAAGCGTGGCTGAACATGGCCGAACAAGGCTATAATATACAAGTTTTTGATGGAAAACTAGCAAATCGTGACCGACTGTAGATTGTTTCCACTATTTTGTCATTACAGAGTACAACCGAACAAGGCAGAACGTGGCCGAGCAACGCTATATTACACAAGTTTTTATGGAAAACTGGCAAGTCGTGACCGACTGCAGCTTATTTATGCTATTTTCTCATTACAGAGTATGACCGAACATGGCCAAACATAGCCGAGCAAGGCTGTAATACACGAGTTTTTGATGGGAAACTAGTAAATCGTGACCAACTGCAGCTTGTTTATGCTATTTTGTCATTGCGGAGTTTGACCGAATATGGCCGAATGGGGGAGAACTTGGCCGAGAAAGGCTATAATGCACAACTTTTTGATTGGAAACTGGCAAATCGTGACCGACTAGGGCTTGTTTCCGCTATTTTATCATTATAGAGTATGAGCGAACATGGTCGAACGTGGCCGAACATGACAGACGAGTTTTTGATGGGAAACTGGCAAATCGTGACAGACTATGGCTTTTTCTGCTATTTTGTCATTACAGAGTATGACCAAACATGGCCGAACGTGGCCGAACATGGCCGAGAAAGGCTATAATACACGAGTTTTTGATGGGAAACTGACAAATCGTGGCTGACTGTAGCTTGTTCCCGTTATTTTGTCGTTACAAAGTATGACCGAATAAGGCCGAACATGGCCGAGCAACACTATAACACACGAGTTTTTGATGGGAAGCTGGCAAATCGCTACCAACTAGGGCTTGTTTTCGCTATTTTGTCATTATAGAGTATGGTCGAACATGGCCGAATGTGGCCAAACACGACCGAGCAAGGCTATAATATAGGAGTTTTTGAAGGAAAACTGGCAAATTGTGACCCTCTAGGGCTTGTTTCCGCTATTTTGTCATTACAGAGTATAACCGTACATGGCCGGACGTGGCCGAACATGGCCGAGCAAGGCTATAGTACACGAGTTTTTTATGGGAAACTGGTAAATCGTGACCGAATAGGGCTTGTTCTGCTATTTTGTCAATACAGAGTATGACTGAACATAGCCGAACGTGTCCAAACATGACCAAGCAAGGCTATAATACACAAGCTTTTGGTGGGAAACTAGAAAATCGTGACAGACTATTGCTTTTTTTCGCTATTTTGTCATTACAGAGAATGACCGAACATGGCCAAACTTGGCTGAATATGGCCGAGAAAGGCTATGATACACGAGTTTTTGATTGGAAACTGACAAATCGTGACCGACTACAGCATGTTTTCGCTATTTTGTTGTTACAGAGTATGACCGAATAAGGCCGAACATGGCCGAGCAACGCTATAATACATGAGTTTTTGATGGGAAGCGGGCAAATCGTTACCAACAAGGGCTTGTTTTCGCTATTTTGTCATTACAGAGTATGGCCGAACATGGCCGAACGTGTCCGAACATGACCAAGCAAGGCTATAATACACGAGTTTTTGATGGGAAACTGGCAAATCGTGACAGACTATGGCTTTTTTCCAGTTTTTGTCATTACAGAGTATGACCGAACATGGCCAAACTTGGCTAAACATGGCCGAGAAAGGGTATAATACACGAGTTTTTGATTGGAAACTGGCAAATCGTGACCTACTGCAACTTGCTTATGCTATTTTGTCATTACAGAGTATAATCAAACATGGCCGAACGTGGCCGAGCATGGTCGAGCAAGGCTATAGTACACGAGTTTTTATTGGGAAACTTGCAAATCGTGACCGACTGCAGCTTGTTTCCGCTATTTTGTCGTTCCAGAGTATGGCCGAATATGGCCGAACATGGCCAAGCAATGCTATAATACACTAGTTTTTGATGGGAAACTGGCAAATCATGACCAACTAGGACTTGTTTCTACTATTTTGTCATTACAGAGTATGACCGAACATGCCCGAACGTAGCCAAACATGGCTGAGCTAGGCTATAGTAAATGAGTTTTTGATGGGAACCTAGCTAATCGTGACCGACTAGGGCTTGTTTCCGCCATTTCGTCAATACAGACTATGATCGAACATGACCGAACTTGTCTGAACATAACCAAGCAAGGCTATAATACACGAGTTTTTGATAGAAAACTGGCAAATCGTGAATAACTAGGACTTGTTTTCGCTATTTTGTGATTACAGAGTATGACCGAACATGGCCGAACGTGGCCAAACACGACCGAGCAAGGCTATAATATAAGAGTTTTTAAAGGAAAACTGGCAAATAGTGACCGACTAGGGCTTGTTTCCGCTATTTTTTATTATAGAGTATGACCGAACATGGCCAAATATGGCCGAACATGACTAAGCAAGGCTATAGTACAAAAGTTTTTGATGGGAACCTGGCTAATCGTGACCGACTGGAGCTTGTTTCTGATATTTTGTCAATACAGAGTATGACCAAACATGGTCGAACGTGTCCGAACATGACCAAGCAAGGTTATAATACAAGAGTTTTTGATGGGAAACTGGCAAATCGTGACAGACTATGGCTTTTTTCTGCTATTTTGTCATTACAGAGTATGACCAAACATGGCCGAACGTGGTCGAAGATGGCCGAGCAAGGCTATAATAGACGAGTTTTTGATTGGAAACTGGCAAATCGTGACTGACTGCAGCTTGTTTCCGCTATTTTGTCATTACAGAGTATAGCCGAACATGGCCGAGCAATGCTATAATACACGAGTTTTTTATGGGAAACTGGCAAATCGTGACCAACTAGGGCTTGTTTTCGCTATTTTGTCATTACAGAGTATGACTGAACATGGCCGAATGTGGCCAAACACGACCGAGCAAGGCTATAATACATGGGTGTTTGAAGGAAAACTGGCAAATCGTGACCGTCTTGGGCTTTTTTCTGCTATTTTGTCATTACATAGTATAACCGAACATGGCCAAACATGGATGAACATGGCCGAGCAAAGCTATAGTACACGAGTTTTTGATGGAAAACTAGTAAATCGTGACCGACTAGGGCTTGTTTCTGCTATTTTGTCAATACAGAGTATGACGAAACATGTCCGAACATGACCAATCAAGGATATAATACAGAAGTTTTTGATGGGAAACTGGCAAATCGTGACAGACTATGGCTTTTTTTCCGCTATTTTTTCATTACAGAGTAAGACAGAACATGGTCGAATGTGGCTGAACATGGCCGAGCAAGGCTATAATACACGAGTTTTTAATTGGAAACTGGAAAATCGTGACTGACTGCAGCTTGTTTCCGCTATTTTGTCGTCGCAGAGTATGACCGAATATGGCCGAACATGGCCGAGCAACGCTATAATACACGAGTTTTTGAAGGGAAACTGGTAAATCGTGACCAAATAAGGCTTGTTTCTGTTATTTTTTCATTATAGAGTATGACCGAACATGGCTGAACGTGGCCAAACACGACCGAGCAAGGCTATAATACACGAGTTTTTAAAGGAAAATTGGCAAATCGTTACCGTCTAGGGCTTTTTTTTACTATTTTGTCATTACAGAGTATAACCGAACATGGCCGAACGTGGTCGAACATGGCCGAGCATGGCTGAGCAAGGCTATAGTACACGAGTTTTTAATGGGAAACTGGTAAATCGTGACCGACTATGGCTTGTTTATGCTATTTAGTCAATACAGAGTATGACCGAACATGGCCGAACGTGTCCGAACATTACCAAGCAAGGCTATAATACACGAGTTTTTGATGGGAAACTGGCAAATCATGACAGACTATGGCTTTCTTCGCTATTTTGTCATTACAGAGTATGACCGAACATGGCCGAACGTGGCCGAACATGGCCGAACAAGGCTATAATACACGAGTTTTTGATTGGAAACTGGCCAATCGTGACCGACTGCAGCTTGTTTACGCTATTTTGTCATTACAGAGTATAACCGAACATGGCCGAACGTGGCCGAACATGGCCGAACGTGGCCGAACATGGTCGAGCAAGGCTATAGTACACGAGTTTTTGATGGGAAACTAGCAAATCGTGAACGACTACAGCTTGTTTTCGCTATTCTGTCGTTGCAGAGTATGGCCAAATATGGCCGAGCAATGCTATGATACACATGTTTTTGATGGGAAACTGGCAAATCGTGACCAACTAGGACTTGTTTCCGCTATTTTGTCATTACAGAGTATAACCGAACATGGCCTAACATGGCCGAACATGGCCGAGAAAGGCTATATTACACAAGTTTTTGATGGAAAACTGGCAAATCGTGACCGACTGCAGCTTATTTCTGCTATTTTTTCATTACAGAGTATGACCGAACCTGGCCGAACGTGGCCGACCATGGTTGAGCTAGGCTATAGTACTCGAGTTTTTGATGGGAACCTAGCTAATCGTGACCGACTGGGGCTTGTTTTTGCTATTTTGTCAATACAGACTATGATCGAACATGGCCAAACGTGTCCGAACATAACCAAGCAAGGCTATGATACACGAGTTTTGATGGAAAACTGGCAAATCGTGACCAACTAGTACTTGTTTCCGCTATTTTGTCATTACAGAGTATGACCGAACATGGCCAAACGTGGCCAAACAGGACCGAGAAAGGTTATAAGAGAAGAGTTTTTAAAGGAAAACTGGCAAATCGTGACCGACTAGAGCTTGTTTCCGCTATTTTTTCATTATAGAGTATGACCAAACATGGCCAAATGTGGCCGAACATGGCTGAGCAATCGTACCCGACTAGGGCTTGTTTCTGCTATTTTGTCAATACAGAGTATGACCAAACATGGCCGAACGTGTCCGAACATGACCAAGCAAGGCTATAATACACGAGTTTTTGATGGGAAACTGGCAAATCGTGACAGAATATGGCTTTTTTCCGTTATTTTGTCATTATAGAGTATGACCAAACATGGCCGAACGTGGTCGAAGATGGCCGAGCAAGGCTATACACGAGTTTTTGATTGGAAACTGGCAAATCGTGACCAACTGCAGCTTGTTTTCGCTATGTTGTCGTTGGAGAGTATGATCGAATATGGCCAAACATGGCCGAGCAACGCTATAATACACGAGTTTTTGATTGGAAACTGGCAAATCGTGACAAATTCGGGCTTGTTTCTACTATTTTATCCTTACAGAGTATGACCGAACATGGCCCAATGTGGCCAAACATTACCGAGCAAGGCTATAATACACAAGTTTTTGAAGGAAAACTAGGAAATAGTGACCATCTAGGGCTTGTTTTCGCTATTTTGTCATTACAGAGTATGACCGAACAATGCCAAACGTGGCTGAACATGGCCGAGAAAGGCTATAGTGCACGAGTTTTTGATGGGAAGCTTGTAAATCGTGACCGACTAGGGCTTGTTTTCGCTATTTTGTCAACATAAAGTATGAAGGAACATGGCTGAACGTGTCCGAACATGGCCAAGTGAGGCTGTAATACACGAGTTTTTGATGGGAAACTAGCAAATCGTGACAGACTATGGCTTTTTTCGCTATTTTATCATTACAGAGTATGACCGAACATGGTCGAACATGGCCGAACATGGCCGAGCAAGGCTATAATACCCGAGTTTTTTATTGGAAACTGGTAAATCGTGATCGACTGCAGCTTATTTCCGCTATTTTGTTGTTGCAGAGTATAACCGAATATGGCCGAACATGGCCGACCAAGGCTATAGTACACAAGTTTTGATGGGAACCTGGCTAATCGTGACCGACTGTAGCTTGTTTCTGCTGTTTTGTCATTACAGAGTATGACCAAACATGGCTGAACGTGGCCGAACATAGCCGAGCATGGCTATAATCACAAGTTTTTGATGGGAAACTGGCAAATCGTGACCGACTGTAGCTTGTTTACGCTATTTTGTCATTACAGAGTATGACCGAACATGGCATAACGTGGCCGAACATGGCTGAGCAAGGCTATATTATATAAGTTTTTAATGGAAAACTAGCAAATCGTGACCGACTGCAGCTTATTCCCGCTATTTTCTCAATATAGAGTACAACCGAACATGGCCAAACGTGGCCGAATATGGCTGAGCAAATCGTGACTGACCGTAGCTTGTTTATGCTATTTTGTCATTGCGAAGTATGACCGAATATGGCCGAATGGGGGCGAACATGGTCGAGCAAGGCTATAATGCACGAGTTTTTGATGGGAAACTGGCAAATCGTGACCGACTAGGGCTTGTTTCCGCTATTTTGTCATTACAGAGTATGACCGAACATGGCCGAACGTGACCGAACATGACAGAACAAGGCTATAATACACGAGTTTTTGATGCGAAACTGGCAAATCGTGACTGACTGCAGCTTGTTATGCTATTTTGTCATTGCAGAGTATGACCGAATATGGCCGAACATGGCCAAGCTGTTAGCCCCGAAATTTTTTTTTATGTAATTCAGCATGATTAAAGGAAACTTAGAGTTTTAACAGATTAAATTAAGTCATCATTAATTAAGCATGGTAGCATTAATTAAG
>JAOQMR010092206.1:0-13724 GCA_027563865.1 Erythroxylum pelleterianum
CATGAATTTTGGTGTCTTTCAACATGATATCTATCATAAAAATAAGAATACTACATGAATTTATTTGTTCAAAATACTGTAAATAAATACATTTTTTAATATCTATAATAAAATAGCATACAAACTATGAGATACATTCAAACAAATGAACACTAAAATTTAAATAATAACAGAAATAACACATAAGCCACCGCCCAGGCTCGCTGGGAGCCACTACGTACCTTAAATAACTTGAATCTTGATGGTGAAATTAGCTTCTCATTGTTCTCAAATCTTAATCATCAATCAATAACCTAATTCCTACATAGCAATAAGGCAATAACTCAATCAGTAATCACAAAAATAAAATAAAATGCCATGATGAAATTGAGACGATGATAAGATAAATAAAATGCCAATAACAAACATTGAATAAATAAGTTAACATGTGTCATGTGACACCTAACAGTCTATCATACGATAATGGATTATCATACGAGGGAGAACATGAGTAAACTGTAAACATAATGAAACAAGTTTCACTTCAATGCGACTATTGCTTCATGCCGAAAGAAACAATCAAAAGATGTATTGAAGGCAAAAAGGGAAGAGCCGAAGAGCGGAAGAGGTCTTACCGTCTTGGAGATTTTACTATCACAAAGGAATCAAGAAAACTGTAGATAGAAAATGAAAATTCTTGCAAAAGGCCAGCACTTTTTCTCTATTGTAACAGAGAAGCCTAATAGTCTCGGCGTCTCGCGGGCTGCGGCAGTGCGGCTGATGTTTAAGTTTAACCAAAGTTAACATGTGATGTGAGTCGTGACGTGTTAGGCTATTAGTAGGTTTTGGGTTATAGCATAAATCTGATTAAGTAACATCTTCTCAATTAACGCCACGTAGTCGTCAAGTCTTTTAAGTAACTCTAGCTATTTTGTTTATATATTATATTGACAGGTCAAGTAAGTGGTAAGGAATATTTAATATTGGAATTATCTTTAAAAAAAATTGGAATTATCTTTGGAAGGGGGGGCCATGGCCCCCCCACCCCTTAACGTGGCTCCGTCATTGGAGTACAAGGTTGAAAGATTGAATACAATTGTAGATGCCTTACTACTATATATGTCCCTATTATTTTCTTTGAAGAGGTGTTTAGACTTGATGGCCTACCTAAATCAATAGTCTTCGATCAAGACAAGGTCTTCTTTAGTCTGTTTTGGAAGGAGTTAGTCGACTTAGAGATTTCAAACTAGCCTTCTTTCCAACTTACCATCCTCAGTCTGATGGTTAGATAGAAGTTGTCCACCGCACCATAGAGATGTACCTATGATGCTTCAATAGTGATCATCCACCACAGTGTGACCTTGTAAAGAAATGCAGAATCTCATGTACAGAACTTGTAAATTCAAAGAGGAAGGAGAATTGGATCAATGAAGAGCTACTTCTTTCATTGCAAAAAACAGAACATATATTAGTTGAGTGGCTGCATACATTTGCTTCAAATTCAAAAAATACAATGATGCTTGGACTTGACAGTGCATGATGATTTACTCCTAATACAAGTAATCTATACCTACTACATTACAATACAACTTAAACTTTTCAATAGCACTAAATCAAGTTACATTCTAACACTCCTCCTTGATGCAAGTGCTATTGAAAACTCCAAGCTTCTCCCTAAGAAGCTCAAATCCAAGTTTCTGCAGATTCTTGGTGAAAATGTCAGCAACTTGTTCATCTGATGAGCAATGTAGCAACTTCACTTAGTTTTTAACTTGGTTTTCCTTCTCAGCTTCTCGAATAGCATGATATTTAATCTTGATATGCTTGGTCTTTCCATGAAAAACTGTATTTTTCACCATAGCCACAATAAATTTGTTGTCACAAAAAATTTCAGTAGCCTTCTCCATTTTGAAATTCAAATCAAGCAAGATCTTTCTTATCCACACACATTGATTCACAACAGATGAGGCAGCAACATACTTGACTTCAGCAGTGGATTGAGCAATAGATCCTTGCTTCTTTGTGCTCTAACAAATCATGGCTGATCTAAGAAAAACAATATCTTAATGTGCTCTTCATATCCGTGAGTGAACCAACCCACTCACTATCAGTAAAACCAATCAACTTCACACAACCAATTGGTTTATAAAGCAGTCCATAGTTGAGAGTTCCATGCAAATACCTTAGAACCCTTTTAACAGCCTTGAAATGCAATTCAGAAGGGCAATTCATGAACCTAGATAGCAGACTTATGATGAACATAATATCAGGTCTTGTAATTGACAAGTACAACAAAGAACCAACTGCACTTCTATAAAGAGTAGCATCTGCCAAATCTGATCCATCCTCAGGAAATAGCTTAATTCCTTGAACTCCAGGAGTGCTAAAAGATCTAGACTTTCACAAATTAAACTTCTTTAGTAGCCCTCGAGCATATTTTTCTTGTGAGATGAATATTCCATGTCTGCCTTGCTTAACCTCTATTCCCAGAAAATAAGACATTAGTCCTAGGTCATTCATCTCGAAGACAAGCTCCATTTTAGACTTAAAATCCTTGATGGCCTTTAGGTTATTTCCAGTTATCAAAAGATCATCAACATACACTGAAACCACCAAAGTTTTAATTCCAGAAAGTTTGACATACAATGTAACTTCATTGCAACTTTTCTGAAATCCAAAATTCAAGAGATACTTATCAATCCTTGCATACCATGCCCTTGGAGCTTGCTTAAGACCATACAAGGCCTTCTTCAACAAATAAACCTTGTCAAGATCAGTTACAAATCCCTCAGGCTGTTCCACAAAAATTTCTTCTTCAAGAATGCCATTTAAGAAGGCAGACTTGACATCTAGTTGGAAAACTTGCCATTTCAGATGGGCAGCAATGGAGAGTAGCATTCTAATTGTATCAAACCTTGCAACTGGAACAAAAGGTTTCATTGAAATCAATCTCATGCCTTTGACCAACCCCTTGATAACTAATCTTGCTTTAAACTTGTTGATTGTCTCATCCAGATTGAGTGATGAATTGATGAATTGATCGTCACCAAATGTTAATGGTCTATTAAAGATTTGGTGACCAATTCACAAAATTGTTGCCCCTTACATGAATGCGATGTCGTTTCACTTAATTCATTTACATGCCCTTCCATTTTGCGACGATATCACAATTTATCGCGAAATGTTCAACATTTGGATACCAAATTCTGAAAGCATCGCCAATGTTATTCAACATTTATAGATTTTTAATTTTTGCTAAATTTTTTAAAAATATCATAAACATAAATTACTATAGAAATTATATGTAATAAATACAGTTTTGTGAGACCACATATATAAAGAATAATAAAAAGTATAAATGACATTTTTGTTAACTAAATTTATTTGTACACTTATACAATCATTGTCATTAAGAAAATAAAATGAAACTAGACAAATAAAAACAAATTAAAAAAATGTGAAAATTGATAAAAGGGGGGAATTCGATAAGAACCCGGCTTGTTGGTTCAATCTCGGCTTACACTCTAATTAAAGCATTTTCTTTACATTCTTAATTTTCTTAATTGATTAAGTATTTGTTTGAGGTATTCCTATTACAAATAACAAAATGAAAATTTTGTCATTTACACTTATATATGCAATTGTTCTTTATTTGCTTCATTTTTGGGAATTACCAATCTTTAATTTTAATTTGGTAGATAAACAAAATAAAATTGGGAAAATTTTAAAATTTTGTATCTTTCATTTTTACCAAATTCATCACTAACATGACAACATATACCCTTTAGCCCTTAGTCTACCATTAAGCATTTTATTTGTATAAAAAGATACATTTAAATTAAATACCTTCAGGTTTTTGCGACGAATTCAGTTTAGTCGTAGAAGACCATCTCCATACCCAACCACCACACTTAGTCGCAAATGGTAGACAATTTACTATCAAATTTTAACATCGTCGCCCAAAACAGTTTTTGCAACGAAGATGTGTGAGTCGTAGAATATCGGTTTCGGCAACTAGCTTCCACACTTAGTAGCAAATTTGCTACCAAATATCCACTTTGTCGCCAAAACCCAAGCAAATTCTTTACTTTCTAAATAATTAACAAATTAACATCTAAATAAATTATCTAAATTACTTTCTTAATTATTTAAGTGTTTTATTTAATTTGAAAAGTGATTTTCTTTTAATATTAGAAAATAGACTATATGTTACAAAATAGTTATTTCTAAAGATGTGTTAGAAATAGTTTTCTAATTACATTAGGATATCTTGTTAAATTTTATAAAAATTAGTTTTTCAAATTTCATATAATTAAATAGTATAATTTTCTGAAAATTGTAAGTCAACTATAATTTCTTTGAAGGGTGAACAAATTAATTTCGAAATAGTTTGCAATTGAATAATTAAATTTTTAATTCAAATTATGTTTTCTTTGGAATAGAAATATAAATTTATAAAAAATTATTTAAGAACCCTCGGGCTTTGGCGACAAACCATGTATTAGTCGCTACAATAGATCGTAGAAAATTAATTAATACTACTTTCAAACAACTGCAATAAATAAGAAACGACATCATTTACCTAGGCAAGAAAAACGATGGCATTTTGTATTAGGTTTTCAATAACAACCACAATAAAAGGCTGCTCCACTCTCGTTTAAGCCATCAGCATTTCTCAAAATCCTCTCTTCTGTTTGGGTTCTGTATTGTGGTCATCATTTGTCGAAGAACCATTATTAACTGAATCAGTATTATTTTTTTGATCTATTTTCATTAACGAAGTTATACTAAGTTTAACTTATACCTTTAGGTGTTTATTGCGAGTTCTTAATTATGCATTTGATGAATGAGTTGTGTTTATGGTTGTGCTTTGAACATCATTTACTGTCTGTCTTTGTTATTTATATATGAGTTGGCTTCTTCCCAATGACCTTTAACGCTATTCCCTCATCAAAACTTTGTAACTATTTGATAAAAGGTCTTTAAGAGTATTTTACTTTAATTCATTTCCATTAATAGTAATATAGCATAATATAGATAATACTATATTTCTGTACATCAAGTACATAGTCATGTCCATTCTACTTTAAATTCTAAATTTTGTATGTGATACAAACTACACAATAGATTTCTGAAATTTTAGTAAGGATAACTTTCATATCATTAGGCACATGAAGATGTATAAGTGCTTAACTGAACTACTTTCATTTATTATTGAAATTGGAGTTGAACAAATCATCATTTTATTCTAAATCAACATTTGCAGAATATACCTCTTAACATTATTAATCAAGGAATGTAGACATGACGACTAGTTTTGGATGACCCTAATTCATTCCGTTACGAGGAATGTGGCAAAATTGTCCCTACTGAAAAAAGAAACAATGCAGAAAAAATCTCCACTTCATACACCAATCATCGTTTGCCTTCAATGGCCGATCTTTTGCTTCAAGGTGTTTAGTATAATCCAAACAATGTCAATTTCCTTATTATGTACATCTCATTTTCTTTTATGAAGCTATTATATATACTTATTCACATTTTGATGGTATATACTACATGTTGTTTTAAACTTCCTTGAATCTCAAAAATGACATGTGTGCCCATGAAAGCGGGAATGCTGTCACAATGGTCCGTAAATGATTAGGGAAATTGGTTGTTTTATAAAATTCATCAATTTCACATACTTCATCTGGTCATTCACGTATACATGTCACTCCAATGTCGGTTCGTTTAACGATTTACTAATCTGACAATATCTAAGTTCTATACTGATTGTGTTGATTTAAGCAAATAGTCACCAAATGTGTTGCAAATTACTATACAACCTTTGGTAATGATTGTTTTGAAATCGTTACTGAATGTGGACCATTTAGTGACGATTTTCAGAAATCGTCACTGAATGTGCAACATTTGGTGACGATTTTCAAAATTCATCACCAAATGTTAATCTTTTTGTGACACTTCCAAATATCGTCACCAAATGGTTACTTTTAGTGACAATGTAAAAAATATAGCAAAAAACCAAACGCCTTTTTAGTGACAATTTTATATAATCGTCGTCAGTTGTGAACCCTTTGGTGATGATTTCGGACATTGATCACTAAATGTTTAACAAATTATGATGACGATTTCTGAAAAGCGTCACCAAAAGTTCATTTAGCGACGAATTTTTGAAATCGTCACCCAATGTGGATCATTTTTGTGACGATTTTCAGTAATCGTCACTACATGTTCACCATTTGGTGACGATTTTTGTCATTCGTCACGAAATGTTGTTCCTTTTGTGACACTTTTTTAGTTAGTCGCTAAAGGCTTAGTTTTAATGACGATTTGGAAAATTGTCACAACAAGATAACTTTTGCCGATGATTTTGCGAACGTCGCAAAAAAACGTAACTAAATGTCTATTTTGTTGTAGTATACTATCATGTTATAAACTTTAAAGTAACGAGTATGAATAGTTTCGAGAAACGTACTTTCCTCCCTTGAATCCGTTAAAAGTTCGTTATGAAGATTTGTATTGTTTGAGATATCATATATGTGGCTTCTTTCTCTTTTTTCTTTTGAAAATATATCATTCCTTAGGATCCCTAATTGATCATTAAAATAGTGATTTTTTACCTCAATGTTTGAAAAAAGTTAAAAATTGCCTCTTTTATCATCTTAATATCTTAATTAAGCTAGCTAGTTAGCCTTAAAAATTTTGTAAACTTGAAAAAAAAAATTATTTTTAAAGATGAAGTTTTCAAGGCTTTTAGACAACTATTAGTTAGCAAAAGAAATAGAGCTGACAACAGATTTTGTACATGATATGTACCATTAGATACGATTCGTGTTATTATATATGTATAAATACATGTAGAGAAAAAAAATTAAAATCTTGTTTAATAGGACAAACAATGGTTGAAGCTCATCTTCATCCCATATTATCATCAAACCCTGAATTCTGCTTTGAAAAGATTGACGTTCCCAATTCTTTTCTTGTCCTTTATGTTGTCTAGATCCCACTTGATTAACGTTATTTACAACTTAAAATAGTGGTCTTTGTGTTTGTTACCTGCTTTGCTCCATTAATTCAGTATTTCCAGTTTTTATTTTCCCTTATATAGGAGCCCAAAAAAAAAAAGAAAAGCAAAAGTAACTAGGATACTTTTGTCATAGGCCTTGTAGTTTTCGTTTATATTGCAAATCCTGACTTTTGGATTGAAGATTGGAATTTTAAATGGACTTACTTGAAAAGTATAGACAACGTTGTAACCAAAAGTATAATAATATATAAACCTTACTTTAAAAAGATGTTAAGTATCATCTACCAAGTCTATCATTTAGCTTAAGGTGTACTTTATCAAAAGAGTTCACCGAGCATTTGATCAATACTATTCAGACCCACCTAAAGACTCAGAGGGTCAAATGTAGAGTTAATCCAATTTATCAATTTATTTTATTAAATATGAAAATAAAAATGATATATGTAAATAAAGAATAATAAATCATAACTGTTGAGATCAATGTTTTAAAAATTAGACCAAAAGTTAAACAGATAAGAGGTTTAATATTTAAAAGGTTCAACTGATGTTAGACTGTCGTAAAATCGAATAAAGAATGAAAAAGTAAAAATTTTAAAATAAAATTGAAAAAAATATCTTAACCAATTGAAAATCTTGAAATTTAATTAACAAAGTAGATATTAAATAAAAATTAAATAATTTATTTTGATTTAAAATAGATTAATTTAGGAAATTAATTAATAAACTTATCGTTTTTTAATAAAAAGTTATTAAATTAAACTAAAAAAATTAAAAACTAAATTAAAAAATTGACTGGTTCATAATTATTTTTATAATACACACCAAGTCAACATCTTAAATTTCTACTTTTGAGTCGATTAAAAAAATTTAAATGATGATGTATATGGATATATATTTGTAGCTTTTGAGTTATATCTCCATGATCACATTACTCAATTAAGGATGCAAGTTTGGCATATACATGTACTTTCAAAGGACAAAGCTGTGGGCCAGGATTATTCTTTAGTGGGGGAGGCGTATGGTATTGTTCTGTGATATGATCAAAATGCTTTAAAACTAGGAAAAGAAGATACCTAACCCTTGGCCACCATTTTGAGCTAAGAACCCAAGATCGACTCTCCATCGTCTTCCTTCATATCATTTCTCAAAAACACAAAACCCTTTCGAATGTTGTCACCTGCAGTAGGGTGTCAACTATTTCTTATTAATTATGCCCGCCACCAAGAAGATAACCCCACAAAAGAGAACACATCCGCTTTGGTGGTTCGCTGCTGCCGTCTGCACCGTCCTAACTTTGGCCGTGATCCTGGGAGGCATCGTCGTGTTCGTGGGTTACTTGGTTATCCACCCAAGAGTGCCGGTGATCAGCGTAGTGGATGCCCACTTGGACCAGTTCCAGTACGACATAGCTGGGATCCTTGTAACTCAGTTAAACATCATTATAAGGTCAAGGAACGATAACACCAAGGCTCATGCAAGCTTCTCTGATTTCAAGTTGACCCTTCTCTTCGAAAACATGGAAATAGCTAGACTGGAAGCGGATCCCTACGAAGTAAGGAAGAACGACTCTTTGGATTTTAACTTCGTGGCAACATCTATGCCCGTGCCATTAAATCCTGAACAAATGGAAGACGTTGGCATATACTTGAACCGGGATCGAGTTATTTTTCATTTGACAGGAGATGTCCGAGCTCGTTGGAGAGTAGGGCTTCTTGGGTCCGTCAAGTTCTGGTGTCACCTGAATTGTCAGCTTATTTTTCGTAGATCAGATGGAAGCTACATACCTTCTCGTTGCACTTCCAAGACCAAATAATGATCTCTCAATTCTTTGTTTCTTTTTGGATCAAAACATAGTTCAACTCCTTGTCAACAGCGTTAAATTGGGGGACTGCCATGGCAATAATTGCGGACATAATTGCAGCAATTACGAACTTAATTCCTGAAAATAGAGTTGTAATTTATTAAATTGCAATAATTTTCATAATATTAAGTATGCCCGTAGACGGTAATTTAAAGATATGAGTACATTATTTTCTCTTTTTTAATATTTTTATTTGACTAACACATTTAGTGTAGTCACATAATAATAACATATTTTAGCTAGAACCCAATTAATTATTTACTTTTCCCACCTTAATTTTGCTATTTTTGGTAAGATTCCCCGTATTAATTATGAGCAGTAACAATGATAACATGCTAAACATCTGTTCTATAGCCAATTATTAAAGTTTTGCTGCCATTTTAGAGTGGCGTGCTTATATATTAATCATAATTTTAATTCACCGTGAAATATAAGAGAACCAGCAATCTTCATTTTAAGATTTCAGTATATTTATAGTTAAAAATAATAGTGTATATAGTGTTAAGTTATTTGAAGATTTTAGGCTTTCTAACGAAGAAAATGATAAGCAAAAGAAAACAAAGGAGTGATGTGCTGGGGCAAAAAGAGTGAAAGGGAGAGAATTGTGACCAAAATAAACCATACATGAAATTATCCAGAAATACAAAGCAAGACCCACAAACACAAAAGAGCAGATAAAAAGAAATCAATGCACCTTTAGTTGCCTTTCTGCACACTTTTCTTCATAATCCTGACAATCTTGGTCGCTTTTACTTTTTCCAATTGCTTGCCGTCATTACTTTGAGGCTAAGCTTTCTTTATGAAAACAACCAAATAAACATTCAAGCTCTAGTACGAGTTGGGACTGGTAAATTCTTGGAGACGTCGCTAAAATATGGAATGCTGGCATTACTTTAACAAAAAGGTAGTGCTTGTGCAATGCGTAGAATCCATTACCACAATTAATTATCGAGGTCTTTACTTGATTGTCCTGATTAAATTTTATTCCTGCTTCAAACTTCAATGGCATCCCACTATTGCAGCTCCATTTTTTTTTTGTTGTTGAAAAGGGAAATAAAACAAAAAACTAGGGCCGTACGATGGCCACGGAGGAAGCTTCTTGGGCCAGAAGCCTTCGAGCGCCTAGGGGAGGATCCGCCCAGACAGTCCAACGGTGGTGGTGAGAAGCACCATATTTGGCCAAAAGGTCTGCACACCGATTACCCTCGCGAAAGGTATGAACTATGGAACAGGCCCATCGTCGGCGGACCAGAAGTCTAATATCTTCAATAACAAGCAGATAAGGGTGGGATATCGGGCAAGCGTCCTCTACCAAAGCAATGGCTTCCCGCGAGTCCGATTCCACAACTAAAGAGCGATAGTCGCGTTGCCATCTTATTTCCAGCCCATACTGAATCGCCTAAAGCTCAGCAAGCATGCTCGAAGCGTGACCAAGGAAGCCAGAGTAGCCCACAAGCCAAGCCCCCATCTCATCACGCAAAAGGCCGCCAAAACCAGCTGGCCGCGGATTGCCAACCGAGCTCCCATCGACATTGAGCTTGACGAATCCGGGCGGGGGCACCGACCAAGTGACCCAGCGGGGAAGAGGAGGAGTAGGCTGCAGCTCCAATTTTGGGGTTCCTTTTTTACTCCCTAACTTACACTTGGGCAGAAGTTGTTCTAGATAGGTTTGATCAAAATATCACATCTAGATAGGTTTGATCAAAATATTCTTTTATGAATTTTAGATTATATAAGTTGTATGTGGAAACAACATTAAAAATTACTTAAATTTAATTACATATGGACTTGATTAACGCGTTTATAATACTATAAATATAGATGTTAGGCCACTTTCTTCAAAATATTATAATAAATCCAGATACCTTTAAGTCTAAATAGTTATTTTTTTCATTAAAATAATTAATGTATATCAACTATTGCTTGTGCTTTTGAAATCAAAAGCACAGCTGGTGTTTTCATAAGGCGTGACAAAGAAATTCATTTGGGAATTGGAGGCTTCGAAGTTGAGGAATTGAACTGCATACCTTCTAAGTTGAAAGGGCATGCACAATTTTCTGGCCAAACCAGCTTCCCTACAAGAAAACTGTAGGTTAGCGACGGGTATTACCGACGGAATATATTTGGATTCCATCAAAAATTTATATTACCGACGGAATCAACCGACGGACAATAACATCGTTGAAACGGCTGTAGGTAAATTTAACGACGAATATATTATGTATCTATCGGTAACTATACCGACGGATGGAAATAACCGTCAGCAAATTTGTCGACGAAGCGTTGATAAAATTGCCTACGGACTAAAGAATTCTGTCGGAATTATTTCTGATGGTAGTGGTTATTTCATCGGTAAACCATAGTTCAAAAAATTCTGATATTACTGACAGAATGTAGAGTAACCGTCGGTAAATATCAAACATTTTACCAACGGTTTGTGATCGTCTGTCAATAAATATAGTGCATTGTACTGACGGACCTTAGTTTTCCGTCGGGAAAGAATATTAAGAATTTTTTTAAAAAAAATCTTGACATTAAATTTTATTTCATGATCTTATGATTAATGCATAATTTCAACAGTTATGAAATATCTGTGCATAATATTTTAATTTGTTTAAATAGAAAGTTGATTGATGATATAAAGTTAAAATTATCTTAATTGATAATAAAAACATATATAGTGTATATAATAAGTCTTTATAATTCAAAGCAAATGACTACAACAACCCTAATGTCCTGGTGACCGCGGGTCCTCTGAGGTGATACCCCTCGTCTTCAACTCATCCACCTCTTTTCCCAGCTGAGCTATGTAGTCCATCAATTTGTCCACTGTGGTCTGAAACAGATTGACTTGATTGGTTTGCGACCATCTACTAGATGCTGCTGTACTGGACGTGGAGGATTGCAAATAACATGTGTTCGCAAATGAACCTAGCTCAAAGATCCTTCCACGACGGTCCCTACCACCAATTGCGTCAAGATATGTCTGACTCTCATCAACAGCTTGTTCGTGCTGAGACTCCGCTGAATACTTTCTTGTATTTAGTCCTATTAGGAGGCAATGTTTATAAAAGTAAATGATAATGATTAAGAATTAATATTAAAGCATAAATTTCACATACATTCAGTTCTCCACATTGGCTATTGACGAATGTCACACCGTCATGCTTTTTAGTGTGAATGTCCAAAAACAGGTAACGAGGTGTATGTTGGAACCCGAACTTTTCGTAAGAGATTAGAACCATTGAATGAGAAATTTTGGTGGCTAGTCACGAGTTAGGAGCACGTGAATGAAAGTTCTTAAACTAAGAAATGATAGACAAGAGTAATGTAGGGAATGAGAAATGTGGATAGATTCAAGATTTGCTACTGTGTTTTTGGTGGATGAGAGATTTCGGAGTAGGAAAAATCAAGGTGAAAGTTAGAACCGAAATGAAAGCAATAATGAAGTTAAATATGTGGAGCAAGTTGAGGAAGGATATGGACACATATGTATGTTCTGTTATTCGTGTTCATGATTAATCATGGATTATGATTCCTTTAGGGATGATACTGATTTGAAATGAAGTTGAGAATGAGGATTAAATGAAGTAGTAAAAATGAACTTGATATGAGTTATGTCACGGAAAGATTTAGAAACAAAATTGGCAGTGATTTGGAAAATATTCACTGAGTGTGCTTCGGTTAGTTAGCCATAACGTCTTCTCTAGTTGTCCAAACGAGATGATTCTTAATTTGGATTAAACTAGAGATGTAGGACTACATTTCATATGAAGAAATTGAATTTCAATTCTGTCTCTAAGAAGCTCAAAAGTTGTCATGAAGTTAAGAATTTGGTGTAGTACATTGGTGTTTGATTGGCAAGTTCATCTTCGAATTTTAGGGGAAAAATGGGGATTGATATAAATAGATTTTTGGCAAAGTTGCTTTTTAGAAAGTTGTAGATCTTTCTTTTATCTTTCCAACGGTATATAGCATGAAAATTTTGGACATCCGAGCTAAAAGTTATGCCCTTTTGATTGCTTCAGCCTAAGACTTCGTCTTAGTTTGACTTTTTACGTCTCAGTTACTGTTCATTGCTTCCGTTTCAGTTACTGTTCATCGTCTTAGTTTGACTTTTTGCATCTCAGTTTGACCGTCTCAGTCACTGTTCATTGCTTTCGTCTCAGTTACTGTTCATCGTTTTAGTTTGACTTTTTGCGTCTTAGTTTGACCGTCTCAGTTACTATTTATTGTCACTTTCTGTCCCATTTTCTACCATTCAAACGTTAGAATTGGTCTTTGAGGTCTTCATGAAAGTTGTAGATCTTGAAGTTCTCTTTCCAACCATATAAAGAACACCTTAATCCGATATCTATAGGGAAAGTTATAGCAATTTTACCAACCTTGTTTGGTCTGATGATGTCACTTAGTCTCAAAAGTGACGTCATATTGTTTGCTTTCTTTCGACCCCTCAGATGAAAGAATTTGCCTTAAACTTCTTCATAAGCATTGTAGCTCTTGAATTCTTCTTTCCAACAAGCTAAAGAACACCCCACTCCAATATCTGTAGGGAAAGTTATGGCAACTTTCCCAACCTTGTTTTGTCTGATGATGTCACTTCGTCTCAAAAGTGACATCATATTGTCTGCTTTCTTTTCGACCCCTCTGATGAAAGATTTTGCCTTTGACTTCTTCATAAGAGTTTTAGCTCTTGAATTCTTCTTTCCAACAAGCTAAAGAACACCTCAATTCGATATTTCTACAGAAAGTTATGACTGTTTCCCCAAACAGGTCTAGTATATTTGAGTTCATAAACATGGTTGCTTCTTTTGACCATAACTTCTTCTCTAGACCTCCGAATGACTTGATTCT
>JAOQMR010092269.1:0-13716 GCA_027563865.1 Erythroxylum pelleterianum
GTCCCTGACCTCACCTGTTCGTCCATGTTGGCGGCACTCATGAGCAACATGAGGGACGAAGAGTTCAAAAAATCATTAGCCCTCGATCAGCCCAATACAATTTAAGAGATAAGAAGTCAGGCGGACAAGTATATCCAGCTCGAGGAAGTGTTGAAAAACACAAAGCGTAGGGTAGACGACCGCGGGCCGAGTGGCAGAACAGATGATTCACAAAAGCAACAGAAGGATCAGTCGAGCTGGAGAAAGCCGATCGATCGACTGGGACAAAGACGAGAATCCTTCACTCCGCTCAACAGGCGATATGCGGAAGTATTGGCAGCCATGAGAGCAGATGGGGAACCCCTCTGAGAACCCAATAAGTTGAAGACCCCCCTCAAGAAGAGGGACCCCGATTTATATTGCCGCTTTCATAAAGACATCGGTCATGACACGGAGGATTGCTGAGACTTGAAGAAAGAAATTGAACTCCTTATCCAAAGGGGAAGGCTGGGCAGATTTTTGAAGCACGAAAAAAATACCGATCGAGATAATGAGGGTACGACCGATCGGTCTGACAACTGGCGAAGGCCTTGGAAGCAAAACGACAGGAATGGTGGGGGGAGGCAGAACAGGAATACGGACGACCGACGTGACACGAGAGCGCAGTCTAGAGGGAGAGGCGATAGAAATGCCGGACAGCAGGATGATCGACCGGTTAGGGTCATCAACATGATTTTTGGGGGTAATGCAGCAAGTGGGTCGACCGCTAAAGGTAGAAAGAGGTACGCCAGGCAGGTCGATGAAGACTTGTCAGCCAAGAAAAAGAAGCAGAACGATGGGATGATACCATTCGACGAATCTGATCTCGATAGTGTTAGCTGTCCTCATGATGAAGCGCTGGTAGTCAATCTGAACATGGATGGTAACGAGGTGAAACAGGTAATGATCGATGCAGGTAGTTCGATCGACCTATTGTATTACGATGCCTTCAAGCAGATGGAGATACCGGAGGATCGACTACTGCCCATAGAGGGACCTATCAAGGGGGTAACTGGAGCATCAGTCTACCCATTCGCTTGGGTCTTTTTGAAAGTAAAGTTTGGGCAAAAGCCATGTCAGATAGAGAGAGATGTTGAGTTCCTGGTTGTGAAGTTTGTAGGGGCGTACAATGCATAATCGAACGAGCCACTCAAAATTTCCTCAGAGCAGTTGTATCCACCTACTACCAAGCAATGAAGTTTCCAACATCCCATGGAATCGGTGTTATCAGGGGGACAACATAGAATAGCTAGGGAATGCTAGTTAGCAGAAAGAAGGACACTAGACGGAGCGGTAGTCTTGACGAGCTCTCTTGATGTGAGGGCTGATGAAAAAACTGAGCGGATGAATCCTGTGGAGGAAACTCAGTAAGTTGTATTGGATGAAGCAGATCAGTCTAAATTCACATATTTAGGTTCCGAACTTGCAAAAGACCTGGTCAAAGAAATCACGGATTGCATGGTAGAAAACATATCGGTCTTTGCCTGGGTACCGAGTGACATGCCTGAAATTTCTCGATCGATAACATCGCATTCTCTCGGTATCCGAACAGATTGCAAGCCAGTTAGACAGAAGAAGCAGTGGCACAACAAAGAAAGGCAGGAGGTGATCAAGAAAGAGATAGAGAAACTGATCGATGCTGGGTTCATTCGGGAAGTCAAGTACCCTGAATGGCTGGCAAATGTTGTACTTGTGAAGAAAAAACGGAAAGTGGAGAATGTGCATTGACTTCATCGACTTAAACAAAGCATGCCTAAAGGATAGCTTCCCCTTGCCCAAAATCGATCAGTTGGTAGACTCCACGTCAGGGCATGAGCTCCTCAGCTTCTTGAATGCTTTCTCGGGCTACCATCAGATCCAAATGAGCCTCGAAGATGAAGAGAAAACAGCTTCTATAACCGACCAGGGCACGTATTACTACCAGGTGATGTCATTCGGTTTGAAGAATGCAGGGGCCACTTACCAGCGGCTCATAATGGAAGTCTTTAAGAAGCAGATCGGTCGATCGGTTGAGGCCTACGTGGATGATATGGTGGTCAAAAGTAAGACGGCCACTGAACATGTGGAAAATCTCAAAGAAGTCTTTCAGACCCTCAATAAGTTTCAGATGAAGCTGAACCCGGAAAAATGCGTCTTTGGTGTGGCATCCGGTAAATTCTTGAGATTCATGATTACTCAGCGGGGGATTGAAGCGAACCCGGAGAAGATCGAAGCCATCATCCAGATGCCCTCGCCGCGATGTTTGAAAGATGTTCAGATATTGACCGGGCGGATAGTTTCTTTGAGCAGATTCGTCTCTAGGATGGGGGGACAAGTGCCTCTCGTTCTTCAAAATTCTAAGAAAAGCGGATGTGACCCAATTCCAATGGCCAGATGAGTGCGAGCGAGCATTTCAGCACTTAAAGCAGTACCTGACTAGCCCACCCGTCTTACAAAGCCCCGCGGATGGGGAGAGTCTAATTATTTATTTGGCAATCACAAAAGGGTCAATCAGCGCAGTCCTCATTCGATCTGAGGGTAACGAACAATTTCCGATCTACTATGTTAGTAAGGTGCTGAACGGGCCAGAAACGCGGTATACACCCATTGAGAAGCTAGCTCTTTCGTTGGTAACTGTGGCGTGAAAACTCAGAGTCACACCATCGAGGTATGGACCGATCAACTCCTCAGGCAGTGTCTTCAAAAGCCCGAAACCTCTGGGTGGCTGGTAAAGTGGGCGGTAGAGTTAGGAGAGTTTGATATACACTATAAACCGCGGATGACGATCAAAGCCCAAGTATTGGCAGATTTTGTAGCAGAAATGAGTCAACCTATCTCGAATGAACTACATCCTACTTGGAGCTTATTTTTCGATGGATCATCTAATGTTGAGGGATGCGGGGCAGGAGTAGTATTGATCAGTGTTCGTGAACCGCAAGTGCACGGTTGTCGAAGTGAGTAATAAATTGGTAAGAACCGAGTCGTGTCCACAGGGATTATGCAAAAATTTAATTCTACGCTAGCTAACGATATTTGAAATTTGGTTGGATGAAATTTTAGAAAATTCAAATTTATGTAAAGAATTTTTTCTTTTTTTAAGACAAAATTAACTTAAATAAATTTCTTAACAACTACCAAATTTAAACGCGAACAAAATAACTATGAAAATGACAAATTTGTACAGCAACTAATTAAGAAAAGATTTTAACAATTTACCAATTAAAAGCGTTAACGGCAAATGGAATGACTTTCTCTTAGGGAATGATATTTTTGTCAACCTTAATATTAATTTAGCTATTTTCCACAACTGAAATATTCTACCTTTGTAGGTGAATTTTAAGAGTAATTAATCCCCTTTTTCCAAAGATGAATTAATTTATCCACTCTAGACGTCACTTAGTATTCCCTTACTTAAGTTTTTCTTAAAGTTTCTTAAGTTTCAAAACTTCAATTTTCACCTCCTAAGTTTCTTGGGTCTCCTAACTCACAAGAAAATCTTAGTCAAAATTTCCTTTAATCTTCTAGCAAAAACTCCCTTCTCCCAAAGGCGAATTTATACCAAGGTAATGTCCAATAGTCCAAAGGAATAACAAATAAATCCAAGGAAAAATTAACAAGCATATGAATATTCAGTCATAGATTATAGCCAAATTTAATATTAAAGCATCATCAAAAATATCAAATCCCCTAAGAGAAATTAAAGGTTCTAGCCACAAATAATCATGCCAAACAATCCATAAACATACAGCTTAAATAAACTCACGACGGAATCAAATAAAAATTAAGAAAAAAAACTTTAAATATATAGCAAAATAAAATGAACTCTCCCCTCTCCTTGCGTGGAGTGCTTCCTTGGCGATGAAGATGCCGCGTTGTTGGGTGAATGGAGGGTTGGTGATGAAGGCTTGTGAGAATGATGATGGAGGTGCTGTTGAAAGAGAGATGAGAGAATTGTTTTGGATGAAGATGAAGGTTGGAGCTTGAGTTGTATAATTTGGTTGGAAGAAGGCAGCCTTGTGGAAGTAGCTGCGTTGGTGAAGTTTTGGATGAATAATAATTCGAGGCTTGAAAATGGGTGGCTTTTTTCTTTGAATGGAGGCTGGTGTATGGAAAATTTGAGCTAACAAATCAAAGCTTGCGTAATTGATGGAAGCAGCGTTGAAGTTGTTAGCTGCATGCTTTGCCGTGTGGCTGCTTCCTTGGAATGAAAAGTTAGCGTCAATGGATTGAAATGGATGAAGGCTTTTTCTATAAATTAGTGGAGAGTGTTTTGTCTTGTACTGGTTGGGCATGGATGGTGTGATAATGAATGGAGGCTTGGATTGTCGAGTAGTTGCATGAAGTGGAAGGATATGTTGGAAAGTCAAAGATGGAGGCTACGTGGGTGGTTGGAATGGATCTTTTAAGGTCCATTTTTGACAGTGCATAAAAATACATGGCAATGATTTAGGAGCTCAAAATTTATCAGTGTCTTCTTCTTTGAGTCAACTTTGATACGCGACTTTAATTATGAGATTCTGACATCTGAGTTAAAAGTTATGGCCGAAACATCGTCGATAGGTCATTCTGGCATTCCAACATATGACATGGATTTTCGTTAATTTATTGCTCTTAAATTCCAGCTCCAAAAAATCTACAATTGGTCCCAAAAAATTCATCAATGAGTCTAGAATTTACGTATAAAATTTCAGAATTTTTGGCTTAACCAATCTCGAGATAAAAATCCTATATTGAATAGAGGTCAAGTCTGCCGGAAACTCAAAAACAGTGCAATTCAAGTCTTTTTGTATCATTTATGCATTTTACGTCAACGAACCTCAAATAATGCTAAAACATGATAAACCAACCATAGATAAACATAAAATGAATGTAAATGACTATGAATTGGGTCATAAACATATATGAAAATATGAGCGTATCAATCAGCCCGCATCGAGAAGAAAAGGTGGGGTACGCTCTCCGACTAGAATTTAAAGCATCCAATAACGAGGCAGAATATGAAGCTTTGCTGGCCGGTCTTCAGCTGGTAAGAGAGATGGGGATGAAACATTTGAAGGTGTACAGCGATAGCCAGATAATGGTTGGTCAAGTTATGGGGCGGTATGAGGCTAAAGGAGACAACATGTTCAAATATTTGGAATTGGCTTCCGATCGAGATGCGAAAAATAACATTTTGGTCGAGCGGTTAGACCGGCCTAGCATCCAGAAAGCCAATGAAGTCCTTGAAGCAAATACCGAGCGATCAAGTTGGATGGAACCGATCAGACAGTACCTCCTCGAGGGAACACAGTCGAAAGAAACCTTGGAAGCCAAGCAACTAAGGATAAAGGCGGCCGAGTATGCGATCGTGAATGACACCCTGTACAAGCGATCTTATGACTGGCCACTACTACATTGCTTGAGCGAGGAAGAGGCAGAGCAGACACTGGTGGAAGTCCACGAAAGAATGTGTGGAAATCACCTAGGAGGCAGAATGTTGGCTCACAGATTGATTAGACAAAGGTATTACTGGCCGACAATGAAGAAAGACTGCTAAGAGAAAGTTAACCGATGTGAGGCTTGCCAGAAAAACAGTAACCTGTCTCACCAGCCGACCGAGCGGATGAAAATCATGAGTCATCCTATCCCTTTTGCTCAATGGGGAATGGATATACTAGGACCTTTTCCTCTAGGTCCTGGGCAGAAGAAGTTTTTAATAGTGGCAGTTGAATACTTCACCAAATAGGTAGAAGCGGAAGCGGTCGCCACTATCACTGAGCAGAAAATGGAAAACTTCCTACGTAAGAACATACTGAGTCGTTTTGGGATGCCCATGATCTTGGTGACAGAAAACGGTCGACAGTTTGATAACGACAAGTTCAAAGATTTCTGCGAGCAACTAAAGATAAGGGTCCAATTGACTTCAGTAGCTTACCCTCAAAGCAACGGTCTTGCGGAGACCACTAATAAGAAGATAATGAGTGCCCTCAAGAAGCGCTTAGATGGACGTAAGACTTGGGTAGATGAGTTAGATGAAGTGTTGTGGGCATACAGAACTACCCCAAATGGAGCCACAGGAGAAACACCGTTCAGGATGACCTTCAGGGCAGAAGCCCTAGTTCCAGTGGAAGTGGTACTCCACAACCAAAGAGTATCGAGTTACAAAGAAGAGCGGAATGATGAAGCCCGCAGAGCAGAACTTTTGCTTCTCAATGAAGACAGGGATAGGGCAGCCGCTCGCTCAGAAGCCATCAGACAAAAAGCAACAAGGTTTTACAACAAAAGGGTAAGGCCGAGCGACATAAAGATTGGCGGTTATGTTCAAAGAAAGGCTGAGGAGGCTGGGAAACATCTCGGAAAACTCGGACAGACGTGGGAAGGACCCTATCAAATGGTTAAACAAGTCAGACATGGCTCTTACATCCTGCGCAACGTTGATGGCAAGATTCTACCAAGGCCCTGGAACTCTCAAAACCTGAAGATGTTTTATCAATAGATAAGCCTTGTTTTATTTTATTTCTTTATCGAATTCAAATGTTGCTGCTTACGCGTTTGTAGTGGGTATCTTTTTCCTGGCCTTGCTAGTCAGGTTTTTTAACGGCCCACGCCCTTATCAACATTAATAAAGGATTTTCAAATTTCTCGACAGAAAAGAGTTTTGCCAAAACAAGCTAGAACGAAAAGACAAACCGATCACCATCAACATCTTTCGGCCAGGTTACCAAGACGGGATCTTGGAACCAGGCGATGCCAAGAATAGAATCTTGGATTGCTCGGCCTCGACCACGATTGGCCAGGTTACCAAGACGGGATCTTGGAACCAAGTGATGCCAAGAATAGAATCTTTGATCGCTCGGCCTCGACCACGATCGGCCAGGTTACCATGACAGGATCTTGGAACTAGGCGATGCCAAGAATAGAATCTTGGATCGCTTGGCCTCTACCACGATCGGCCAGGTTACCAAGACGGGATCTTGGAACCAGGCGATGCTAAGAATAGAATCTTGGATCACTCGGCCTCGACCACGTTCGGCCAGGTTACCAAGACCGGATCTTGAAACCAGGCGATTCTAAGAACAGAATCTTGGATCGCTCGGTCTCAACATTGCTCGGTTGGTTTCTTCCACATCAATCGGTCGAAAGATTTATCAACGCCCCTGCTATATGAAAAAGAAAACCTTTGTACGAAACTAACGACAATCCAAGTTACGTTCGCAAAATTGAGAAGACAGCAAAGGATAAAAACAAAAAATCTTTATTTCTCTACATTTTCGTTATGGTCACAAGCTCGACCAGATGGGCTTCTCCACTTAAAAATATTTATCTTTCCTACCTAGTCTACTGCAAGTATCATCAATGAGCTTCTCCATACCAAAGTCAAACAATCTGTGCCTATCCAGTCTACTGCAAGTATCATCAATGAGCTTCTCCATGCCAAATTCAAACAATCTGTCCATTATAGGTTCGGTATATTTGTGCTGACAAGTCCTGTGACAGTCAAATTCTTTACAAGCCCACAGTTTTCACCATAGCAAGTCCTGGTCACAAGCCCGACCAGGTGAGCCTTGAGGATCCTGCAGCCCCAGCTAGTGGGGACCTTCGGTGGAGGCCAGCATAACAACTAAGGCAGGATCGGGAGGAGGAGAAGCACTAGCAACTGGATTGGAAGGAGAGGAGGTTGGCAAGATAGGATCGGGGCTAATCGGAGTGATCAGAGAGGCATTCCCTTGAGCTATCTCCCTATCTCCTTAAGGGAAAGGCTAAGCTCGAAGGGAATCATTGGCTTGGCATAATCTTCAAAAGAAGGACCATCCGACCCGTCAGGGACACATACGCTATGGCAATTCTTCAGGATGGAAAGCATGAAATCGGAAACAAATTCCATACATTCCCCATTTAAGTACCGCGCCTTCCATCGCTTGATTGCCTTGATCCTCTCCTCTTTGACGGAGCTTCGTAGCTCCAACAACTCCCCCTTAGCCCTCAGTTTCTCTATCTGAGCTTGCTGGCAGTCACGAATGGCCTTCGCATGAAGCTCTCGATCCAATTTGGCCGCAGAGTTGGCATTGAGGACTTGTTCCCTTATGTCCTCATACTCTTTAGCCATCCTGCTCTTCTCCTCCTCCCCCAAGGCGAGCTGAGCCCTCAACACGCTCCAATCTTCCTCTCAAAATTTCCTCTCCTCCTCCAAGGAAGAGAGCTGAGCCCGTAAAAAGTCTTTCTCCTCCTTCGCCTCCGAAAGCTCAGCTCTCAAAACACGAACCTGCTCATGAAGATCCTCGACTTCCCGGTCCAGCGATTTCTGAGAATCCATCAAGCTGATCGAGGCGCTGATACATAGTGAAGGAGAGCGCCATACCCTTTACACAGCTGCGCACGAGACTACTCAACAGCTCCTTATTGTCCAGTTTATCCAAAACCTCCTCGTCCCGGGGAGGAACAGCCTTCTGGGCAATTTCGAGGGACACGTTGATGTCCCTAAGCGATGCAGCCTCATCCAGGCTGATCGTGGACACCCACTTCCCAAAGCCGGTGACCCGCTCCTTTCTCTTGCCTTTCTCTTTCTTCTTCTCTTTTTCCTTCTCTCTGCCTTTATCTGATGGGCAGGGTGGTCGGTCGAGAACCCGAACGGTTTTCTTCCTCCTGAGAGGTAGCTCCACTTCTTCTTCTTCCTCTATGACCATTAGGCCCTCACCCGCCGACCGGGTTATCATTGCTGGCTGTTTGGGGATAGCCGCCGGAACGAGCACTGCAGACTACTCGGGAACAGCAGGTCGAACGACATTCTGCTCAGGAACACCAGGCTGAGCAACATCCGTGCTGGCCTCCCCTTTCTTACCTTGATCCTTTGTCTTTGAGGGCCTAATAGCTTTGCGCTGGCCTTTAGCAAAACTGGAGGACCCGACGAAATCACTAAGCTTCACAATTGTTGCACGAATAAAGAAACATGTTAGAAATCGAAACCAATATGTATAAAGATAGTAAGAAGTTAAATTACGGGGAATCAACCAGAAGGGGCAGTTTCTTCTCCTAGCCTGCTAATTCGGGGCGGGGGGTCGAGTAAGAATGAATTGGCCGAGGCCCCCCCGCGATATCCCAGAATTAGGAGATCGAAGTCATACCGACCAAGCGCCTTAATGCAATCGACCACCTCCCACTCCCCTTTAGTAAGGGACACGTTTGAAAGATCATTCCACCGCTCGGCCAGAGGATATCTCCACGGCCTGGATTCAAAAGAAGATCCCGGGGACCTCACAAAGAAATACTTCATCCGCCAAGCTTGGATTTTAGAAGCGGTTCCAGCAGGACGATAGCGGGCATCTCTATACTGGAAGTGAGGGAGCCCGGCCCCAGCGCTCGAGCTTTGGTTCATCTGCAAGAAATGGCGCATAATGCCGATCAACGAAAGACATCCAAACTGATGACACAGCAAGGCTAAACCATTAATAAACCTCCAGTTGTTCAGAGGAATTTGGCTCGGACTCAGTTGGTAGGCGCAACACACCTCGTCAATAATCGGGACATAGGGAAACTTCACACCACCGATCGAGAAAAGCTGTCCGAAACAGCAAAGTACCCTCCCAGACTGCTATGAATCCGTTCGTTCTCGGAGGCCAGTCTGGGTCCCCACGCCACAGGGATGTTATTCTTGATGACCGATCGATTCAGCTCCCCCACGGTCATCGTCAATGGGTCACTCGACAATTTCTTAACAATCTGCCCATCCTTCCGAGCACTTGCCCCAATTTCCTCAGTTCCCCCTGCCTCAGGCGCCCCATTCCCTCTAGCCTCCGGCACCTCCACCATTTCTGCCGATATCTCCAGCGGCCCAACAATCTGTAAGGCCCTCTTGGCAGTTTCCTCCCTAGGACTAACTTCAACTCTAGGGCTGGTTGACGACATGATTACAAAAAGAAAATTTATGGGATGAAGGGAGGAAAAAGGACGTACCTAGTTAGTGGTTGAAATTTGGAGTTTGGAAGACAGTGGCGAAAAGTACACTTTGGTGACTGCAGACAAAGAGATGAAAACACAGAGAATAGAAGCCGGAAAAACAAATACGCAGAGCGAAAGAAGACTGCCGGTTCCAAAATTTATAGCATCAACTGAATGGGAGTACCAATCGACGTTAGCCGTGTGGTGAAATCCGAGCTGAGGTTGAACACGTGGCAAAATCTGAGCTGCGGTAAATCAGGGTCATTAAAGACCCGAAGCGGCGTGACAGTCGAAAGGACACATGACAGCATGTGACAGCGCATGACAGTTGCGCGGCAGTTAAAAGGACTCATCGTTTCAAATTTTGAACGACGCCCAGAAGATACGTATCGTCAAGTAGTGATTAGACCTAGTGTTACGACAACACATCGATGTCCGATCGATCTCCTTGGCAAAGCACGAGTCAATCGATCATCCTGTTCCAGCCCGAGCTATCGCGCACCAGGCGTAGATGCCCGATCGGTCTCCTATCATAACAGGAGCTATGGCGTATAGGGCATTGAACTCCGATCGATCGACCTTGTCACGAGCTGCGAGCTGCCATGAAGACGAGCCGCACAATCCTAAGGTACTCCTTCGACCCTTCTCCTTGATCAGACTCGAGGAGTAGGGGGCTTATGGATAGGTCAGCCATACAAGGCCCAATCCTAGACCCAAGCATCGACGGCCCAGTCGTAAGTGATAATCTCCCATACAAACGTAAAGACTTATGTAAAGACCTAAACCTATCAACTATTCCATATATAAAGTACTATTTGGCCATGATATAGGTACGACATTACAACCCTAATTTTCTCTGTTCTTAGCAACCAAAACCCTCTCAAAAAGACTAACTTAAGCGTCGGAGGCAGGGCCGGCCCTGGGCAGGGGCCAGCGGGGCACCTGCCAAGGGCCCCTATAAGAGGGGGGGCCCTCAGCCCCCTCAACTCCTCTCAATTAAATGCTTTAATTTTTTTTGGAAATTAAATGCTTTAACATTTGATGATTTTTAACGTTAACATCAAGTTAATTTTTTTTTAGTGCAGGCAATCTGTGATCCCCGTGTTTATAAATAGTCTTGAAATATTTAAGTATATTTTTACCTTATAATTTCTTTATTTTCATCAATATATGTATTTCAGGTACTCCAACTCAAAAATTAGCGGTAAAAATTTTTACGATTCTGTCTTCTGAGTTCTGAGTATAATTTAAAGGTAAAGTTTATGATTTTTTAATATATTTTTACTCTTTGTTGGACAATATTGATCTTGATAATATTATTAATGATTTTGCATCTAGAAATGCACGGAGAAATTGTTTTTCATAAATCATGATCCTCTATGTATTTGTTAGTGTTATGATCATTTAATATTTAGTTGGTTACATAAATTTATAAATTGAGTTATTTATGTTTCATACAAATATATAAATTTAAGTATATTGTCAATTTATTGGGCCCTTTTTTTTCATTTTGTCCCGGGCCTACAAAACTATAGGAACGACCCTGGTCGGAGGGGCCTGCCGGCAATCAACCCCCGGCGTGCCTTATTCGTCTTGCAGGTATTCTTCAGTTGAAGTCAGTCAGGATCATGGATCCAAGCAGCAACGTCCAGCCCCATCAAGTTCAGGCAGAACCAGAAGTTAATAATGGAGGTTCATTTCATGGATCTGTCTTCAACTTGTCTTGCACGATCGTTGGTTCTGGAGTCATGAGCTTACTTGCAACTATGAAGATCCTTGGTGTGGTTAATGGTACTGTGTTGATTATAGATGCTGATGAATCGTCCTTTTTGCAGCTCTCCACTACGGTCTCCGTTATTGTCTTTGCTTACATCTGCCATGACAATGGGATGTTGGTAAATATATTATAGATTTTATTTTCAAGATATATCATGAATGAATTTTCATAAACAAAAATAATGTAAAAATTTTTTATTTTTATTTTTATTTTAACTGAAAATTTCAGTAAATTGTTATAAATAATTAAATATACAAGATTTTTCTTGTAGTTTTTTAAATTTTTAGCTCAAAAGAATTGATATGTTTAAAAACTTATTTAAATATGTGCAAAAGGCTAAAAAAATTATAATAATTTTATTAAATTTAAAGTTCATTAAATGTTCAAGTTACACTAATAAAATAAGTGTATAATCATGTTAACAAATTGTTTTGAGTAAACTTCACCTAATTTAATTAAATTCTTTATTAAGTTGTTTTAATTAAATTTTAAATCACAATTTATCAGGATAAATTGTGAATAAATTTATATAAACAAAAATAACATGAAAAGATATTTATTTTATTTTTAGTTTAACTGAAAATTCAGTAAGCTAGTTGACTTTTGAATTAGTTTATAAAATTTTGGCACATCTTCTACAAAATCTGTAATAAATATACAGATTTTTCTGCAATTATTTAATGTTTATGTTAAAAAATTGATACGTTTAAAAACTTATATAAATATATGCAAAAGTTTAAATTTTATTTAAAATAATTTTATTGAATTTAAGGTTCAATATAGGTTTAGGTCGAAATAATAAAATTCATTTAAATATGTGCAAATCTCCTAAAATGTATTTATAATAATTTTATTAAATTTAAGATTGAATAAATGTGGAGGTTATACTAATAAATTGTTTTTTATTAAACTTTATTTGTTTAATTAGACTGTTATCTAGTTATTTTAATTAAATTTTAAATTTCAATTAATTAATAAAATGTTTATTGAAAAATTATAACATTTACCTAAATATAATCGTTAAATAATCTCATTTATACTTAAATAGTTAATTAATCTCAATTTATTATATGATTAGCCAATTTTCAAAATTATTTTGATATTCTTCCACTCTTGAATCTTTGGAACGTTTGCAGCGTAGACAGTCTTCCCAAAATGCGAGGAGTTGAGGAGTTGTCCGAATGGAATAAATCACCTATTCTTATTATTCTGCATATCATATTTTATCAGCATTTATTTATTCAATAAATAATAAAAATTGGATGAGTGGATGCTCGTAAAATAGAATAAACACGGAGTAACAGAAATAAGTGGTTTGAATCATGTCGAACATCGGTTGCTTTAGATACGATTGTGTATATAACGATTGAATCTTTAATCAATGAACAAAATATAATCCAAATTAAATTAAATTTATTTAACTCGTGTATGTCAAATTGGATGCTACTTCCTTTACCATTTCTCAATACATTTGTCTTAAAAACTATGTAACTATTTAAATATAAAGTAGAGAGGAAATAATTTTCCTTCTAAAGGCTTTAATGTATATTAATACTTGAATTAAAAGTATTTCAAAAACTTGATTTAGTATTGTAAAATTTAATAATTAAGAAATAGATATTTATGTAAATATTTTTATTAAAAATATTTTGAAAGTTTGATTTGGTGTATTGTCTCTCCAGTTGTTGTGGTAAAATTCTTTTTTTAAAACCTATCTTTTGCAAAAAACTCAGCCATTATGCAAGAAGTTGTCCTAAAAAATCTACTCGATAGGCATCATCTCTGCTACTTGTTGGGATATCAACTGCTGTGCAATTCAAATTTTAATTTTAATATTAAATATATTATAATTTATTTTATTTAATTAATAATCAATTTAACTATTAAATTAATAATAATTATTATTATTATTATTATTATTATTATTGTTGTTGTTATTATTATTATTATTGGTCGGGTCGGCTTCGTTGGGCCTGGACTCGGTCATAAGGACCCGTGGGCCGATCGCTCCATTCATCAATGATGTC
>JAOQMR010092285.1:0-13716 GCA_027563865.1 Erythroxylum pelleterianum
TTTGGTCATGGGTGAGCCACTGCTCGAACCCATGACCTCAAGGTTTTGTAGTGTCAAGCGCACTCGCCTCTCACCAAAAAGCCAAATCCTATCAATATGTGTTTTGATCTATTAACATATGTTTTGTTTTATCAAGGATAGAATAATCATTCATTACTATTATACATACATTACATTACATTCCATCCAACTTTCAAACAACATTTCACTATATTACATTATGAACCCTTCCATCCCTCCCAAACAATAATTTTATAATAATACATCCATTTACAATCCATTCTATTATAAACTATTCCATTCCACATTATAAACCTTACATCTAACCAAACATAGACTTGGTATCAACTATACTAAACAAATGTAGTTTAAATCATAACTAAATATACATATAAGAAAAGCAATTAATTGATTATATACCATGGCAACTAAAAAAAATTAAGACTTTAATGATTTATTTAGTTGCTCCCACTATTTTATTTGAAATAATAGCCCTCACAACTATTATAGAAAGATTACTATAATCTCTCTAATGGAATGTGATCGTACTAAAATTTAGTTGATCTTGAGGCACTCAAGACACTAACTAAACTTAAATTAGGTAGATTACATCCTTATCAATCATATCTTATGTGGCTTCTAAATTCGTTAGGTGATAACTCTTATCAAAACATATCTTATATTTTATTCATAGTCATAACTCTAAATTCATATGATCATGAGTCACTCATCAAAATCATACGAATTTAATTAGTTAATTAGGACCCATTAATTTAAAATAAAACATATTCAGGTTAAAGGAGCCTTGAGTCACTCAACATGCCTTACAATAAATAAAATCTAGTTTTATATTTAAATAATAGAAGACAAGAATCACATTCTCACTGTGTACTTAAATTTTAACAAGAGATTTAATTTTATTAGTATCATTAATAAAAAAAACGCTTGTAAAATATCATTCATATAAAACATGCAATTTCCCATACAAGTATAATCAAATTATATGCATGGAACATTAAGACCTATTTGATTCTATTATTGATTTTTATAATCTAAAAATACTATTTCCAACTCTTTGGATAATTAAATTAGATTAAATATGTTAATTCCTAAATGAATTAAGTTCTTACTCTAAATAAAAATTTTAAAAACAAATTTTGAATTCAATTGAAAACTATCCTTGAATAAAATTAATTGAAAATATTTTTTAGTAAATTACTCATCTTTCTTATTATAATTAAAGAAAACTCTTTCTTTCAAAATTTTATAAGTTGTTACTCTAATCTAATTAGAGAACTATTTATAATCTAAGTAGAAAATTATTTTTAATTTAATTAGAAATAAATTGTCTTGAATTAAAAAGTATTTTATAATGTTAAAGAAAAATTATTCTAAAATTAAATAAAACACTTTCAAATTTAATTAAGAAATTTCTTCATTATTTATTTAGAGATTAGCTCTCAGTTAATTAGAGAATCATTCCTTAATAAATTAGAAAAAATATTTTCAAAATTTTTAAAGATTGCTCATTTTTCTTAATTAATAAATAAAATCATCTTTCCAAATTTTAATCAAGAAAATATATTGTCTAATAAATTAATAAATTTTTTATTCAAATTAATAAAGAAAATTTTTAAATACATAGCATAATAATTCATCAAATAAATTTAATTTATATCAATCAAATTAAAATAAATAAATTTTATTAAAAACATTTTTATTTATAAGAAAATAAAATTAATTTTTTAGGGGTTTAATTAATTAATTATAATTATAATTAATTAATTCTAATTTTACAAACAACTTTTCTAAAATTCAAATTTAGAATTCAGTCAAATGATTAATCTTAATGATATTAATAAAATATTTGATTTAATTTTTAAATTAAAATTTGAATTTTAAACACTTTTAAATTTTGCATGGATATAAAATTAGTTTATTCTAACTTTGGCATTGCATTAGCATTAATTACAATATTTTATGATATGGGTTTTATTATCCTAATAACCAAACAAATATTATTCTTTATTTAGGTTACAAGGCAAAGAATTACAAGTAGTTAAGGAAAATGGACATTGTTGATGAGTTGGCATGCGTGGGTGCACATTAGTGAAAATATTTGAAAAGATGTAAGATTCAGATGTGAGACCAAAAAATAGCTTGAGATAGACATTGAGTTGAAGATTAGTTGGATCACATTTATGAGGGAGCCAAGTGAGTGGTTTAAGAACTTAATGTGTACTCAAATAAACAGACCATGACTAATTGACTTGACATGGGTAAGCATTGGACTGGACCAATGTGTTATGAAAGGCTTTGGGATTAAATGACTCATCATCAATGGATAGAGATCAAGAAAAGATATTGGATGATATGGTGGATAAGATCACAGTAGATCTACATCAGCTCTAAAAGATAAAGACCATACGAGAATATCATCTAAAGATAGTGGAGTTATTCATGGATATAGATGTATCCTTCCTAGTTAAATGTAATTTCTTATCCCTTTAGTAGTGATGTAGATAAATCATATAAGATAGAGTCCTATTTAGATGAGGATGTCATCTTATTGGTTAGTGTGATGTAATTTGATTAGGATAATATGTGATCTAATTAGTAAAGTTCAATTAGAATTATGAATTGTAAATCTAAAGATGCCTATAAATGGCTTATTTAAGCCTTACTCCTAAAAGGGGATCGATAGGATGGGAAGGGAACACTTTGAGAGAGAATATCCATTTGTATACTTTTAAGAAAGTAGTAAAGGTTGATTTTTATCGTAGCTCTTGTATGTTTCTTATTGCCTATAATTATTTAATACTTTTGTAGTATTCTTACTTGAGTGTCTGAGTTAAACACTGCAACGGTTGTGAGGCACTTAAGAAAAAAAAATTTAGTTAGCGATTAAGTGGGGGAAGGTTGAGTCTTGCTTAAACAGAACAAAGTGAGATAAGGAGTAGGCGAGACTTCGATATAAGTTTGGTGTCTAAGAAAACCTTTGTACTGGTATCAGAGCCACATATTGATACGGCAGGAGGTAGCAATTTGATAGAGCGTGTCAACATAATAGAGACACTTATAGGGCCAATTCCACAAGGGGAGGAAGAGGTCACTTCCAACTCATCTTGGTTTGATGAAGGTATAAGAGGATTCTAGATTGGAGATCATGATCCTAAGGCGTGTCATTGGAATACAAGATGTTGGGAGTGCCGAAAGCACTTTAGTGAAGGTGCAAGAATCTCAAGTTTTTGATGGCAATCGAAGTGCCAAGGAGTTAGAATATTTCTTGTGGGATATGGAGAAATATTTGTAGTAATAAAGTTGTCCATTTTGAAGAAGGTGTTGATCACGACTATGTATATGGTGGAGGATGCAAAGTTGTGGTGGAGAATGAGAAACTTCAAAAGGTATCAGTATGGGTAGACCTTTCATTATCACTTGGGAGAAAATGAAGAAATTGCTAAAGAATCAGTTACTCTTCAACAACACTTCATGGCTCGTAAGGGAAGCTTTGAAGAGGTTTAAAGCAAGATGGCTCAGTGCAAGACATTTCTAAGAAAGACAAGTTATTCACATCTTTAATGTTGAACGTGCAAAACATTTCTAAGAAAGACAAGTTATTCAACTTCATAAGCAACTTACAAGGTTGGGCAGAAATGGAGCTTCAAAGGCAAAACGTGAAAGACCTCCCCAAGTGCGATAGTGGCTGTAGATGCCTTGGTGGATCTCCATATGCTACCACCAATTTAAGCTACCAATGAGGGCAAGAAGAATCATGGGACACGATATGGCTCAGAAAAAGGCAAGGAAAAGGTATGTAAATCTTCTCAAAACAATTCCAGGAAATAAACAAAATAAGATATTACGTGTTTCATTTATGAAGTGCCAAAATTTGCTCATGAATGCCCAAGATGGAACATGAGTGAGGATTAAATGAATTCCATTTTTAGGAATGATCAAAGAGAAGTAAGGAAAGACTCAATAGAAGAAGTCTACCTTAATATTTATGTTATGTTGGGTACAATGGACCCTGTGAAAGAGCATTTAAATAAAAGCAAGGACAAATCCGATAGAGAGGGAAAATGGTACGTGGGAGATGTGCTAATAATTAAGGAGTCTTCAAGGGAACCACATTTAGAGGAGGGCCCATAGATTATTTCAACAAAACTGTCGAGTTCTTCTAGTAGGGGTGGTTTATTAGACCCTTAAGTCCTAACAGCATAACTATGTAGGTACTTGTAAGTCTTAACCAATGTTTGTTATTCGGACAATGGAACAAAGCAAAGACTTGTGAGTAGGTAAGGAAATTGGGCATTATCGATGAGTTGACTTGCGTTGATGTACATTAACAAAAATCTTTGATGAGATACAAGATTTGAATATGAGACCAAAAGATAGCTTGAGATAGTCTTTAAGTTGAAGGTTAGTTAGATCATATGCATAAGCGAGACATATGAAAACTCTACAAACTTAATATGTGCTAAAAAATGGACCATGACTAATAGACTTGATTAATGTAAGCATTAGACTACATCAATATTTAATGAAAGGCTTTGGGGCTTAAATAAGAAGATATCCTGAATGATGTGACAGATAAGATCATAGTAGATATATATATATGCTCTAAAAGATAAATACCATGTAGGAGGATCATCCAAAGATAGTAAAGTTCTTCATAGATATGGATGTATCATTCCTAGTTAAATGTAATCTCTTATCTAAGATAATGTCCTATTTGGATGAGTATGTCATGATATTGGTTAGTTTGACGCAATTTCATTAGGATAAAATGTGATGTAGTTAGTTCAATTTAATTAAAATTCTAAATTGTAAATCTAAAGGTGCCTATAAATAACTTATTTGAGCCTTGCTGTTAAGAGGGGAGAGATAGGAGGGAAGGGAACATATTGTGAGAGAGAATTCCTTTGTATACTTTTGGGGAAGAAATAAAGGTTGGTTTTTACCATAGCTTTTGAGTGTTTATTGTTACCTATGATTGTGTTTACTATTACCTATGATTATTTAATACTTTTTATTACTCTTACTTGAGTTTGTGAGTTAAACACTACAAGGGTCATGAGGCATTTAGAACAAAGTTTTGTTGGTCAATGATCACATATGAAAAGGTTAAGTCTTACTTAAACGGACTTAAGTGGGATTACATAGAGTATAGTTAAAAGGTATAGTACCTTAATGAAATTGTTTCATTCAATTTATTATACTAAAAGCATAATTATGGATTACAATTAAAGGCTTTGCTATAGTATAATAATGTTGAATCTAAATTCAGTATCAAAATTTTTAAAATGTTCAATGCATGATAAGAAATAGATTGTTAAATAAAAGTATTTGATCTAATTCTATACAAATAGTTTGTATGTGTTGGATCAAATGAGATTATGTTTAACATAAAGGGAAAAATACAAAGCTGGATAATTGAGACTATCCTTTTATTCCATGTTGGTTAAATCAACATAACAAGAATCATAAAGTTACATACAAGGATATGTGTATCTATTTGGTTATGAATCGTTTGAAACTTGTCAAGTTGAAGAATAACATGTTCAACCCTTGGTGAAAGGATGATGAAGGTAATGAATTGTTAAATCTTATACTTGTGATGTACTGGATGGAATAACAATTCAAAAAAAGATAATACTTATGTTTCATTAGATTACTAATGACTTTATATGATAAAGTCATATGTATTAAAAAAAATAATGATTTAAAATTTTAAAAAGTTCAAATCATTTAAATCTAAGTAAAAATTGAGCAATGAGAATGTTGAAGCACTTCGATGAGATCATTGTTGTAAGTTTAAATTTTTTTGCTATCTATAAGAAATGAGATTTTTTTGTGAATACCTTCATAACTAAATTCATAAGAGTGTCGTTTTATGTAAGGAGGAAAATATGATGTGAGATATTTAAGATGCAATATTATTTTTCCTATAGCTATGCCTATTACAATGACTTGCCTTCAACAGTTACAATTAAATCAATTAGTAATATTTCATACTAGATATAAAATGCTAAGCCTTTGAAAGAGTCAAAGTTAATGATTAAAGGATGTATAGCTTGGTTGAAGCATATATTATTTGATAAGTTTAGAACTAAATTGGGTAATAAAAGGTTATGAGATATCTAAAAGGTTGGATATAATCTTATAGATCCATTAAACAAATTGTTTGCTTCAATGTATATTTATAGAATAATAGTTCTAAAGATAAGTAGTGAGCGTAAGACGAAATTTGAAAAGTTCAAATTTCGTGACAGTACAACCAATTGAACTAGTGCCTTTGATGATGCATTTGATGTATTGTTGAAAGGCTATGAGATGTTGAAAGATTCACTTTCGTAATGAATTCAAAGAGTTTGTTTTAGAAATGCTTGTGAATTTATCATGTTATCAAGAAAGTTAGTAAGAGTATATTTATCATCTTCAGTGGGAGTATGTGGAAACATATTGGGCAGAGAAAACAATAATTTTAATTTCCAATTGTCGAAAAACATAATTTTCCAAGAACAACTCATGTTGGATATGAAAAGGTAACAACTTAATTATAGGAATTAGATCTATATAGACAAATTTTAAGTTGTTCACCTATTCTAAGTCCAAGTATATAGATAATATACTAAAGATGTTTAGTATTTAAGATATAAAATACTTGTGAAGTATTAAAGATATCCATTATTCTACGTATGAGTTGATATTTGAGTTCAAGGATATAAGGACATTAAATTTATAAGTTAATCCTAATTAAGGTTTATTTTGCTTAGAACAATATCATTTTAAAATTGGAAAGGTTCTAATGTAGCAATGGTCGGTAGTTAAGCTATAATATATTTTTCATTTAGTGGAAATTATTATTCGGATCGATAAGTTCTTTAATGGACTTGATATAGTTTCTTACATTGTTCAAAACAGTAATGTATTGTGGAACATTATAGCCATTGGGCATGTAAAAAGAGCTAAGGTCTCATCAAAGATTCAAGGATGTATTTATGCAAAATTTTTATACTTATGATGACAATTAAGATGAAAGTTATAAAATTTAAGCAAGTGCTATAGAGAATCTTGTAGAATTCTCTTACTAAGCCACTGTACTAGAAGTGGCATGATCATTATATGGTACATGATAATTATACGATTGGCTTAGTGCAAGTAGGAGATTGTTGGTTTATGCCTTACAACCATTCAATTTGGTTGTTGCTTAGTGAAAATTATTTAAAAACATTCTTTATCTTGTAAATGTTTAGATGTATATGACAAATTCTACAGGATAATTATACATTGCAAATGAAATTATAATGAGATTATAATTACGAGGTTCATATTGCATTTATGTATTATCCTTAAATTATTCCTAGTCATTGTTCTATTAAGACTACACATTAATAGAACGTAAAAAACTAACACACATTATGTTTTTCCTTATAAAGGAAGTAATCGATCTAATAGGCTAAAGTATGGAGATACTTAAACAAATGTATGGGTACTTATCGAAGAACAAGTTCACTGAACAAACCCGATATGAGAAATTAATTTGGAACATTACTTGCACGTCTATGAAAATTCTTATTATGATGATTGTATAAGCATTACAAGAGTTAAAACATTTAGCGACAACTTTTTTGTGACTAACTATCATTTCCTCACAGGTATGAGGTTTTTTGTGACAAAACAATTGATTGACACTATTGTTTGGATTAATTATGATGATTTATATTTTTTCACTAATACAATGGTAATTGTGACAATTTAGTATCTTTCACAATTAAATTGTTACTATTAATATATTAATATTGTAAAATTTTCTTTTATCACTAAGTTCTCTGTCTAAAAGCATATGCAATTTGGCTCCAAAGTCATTTTGATAGGAATGAATTGTAATTGTTACAAAAAAAATATGTTTGTCACTATTATTTTCTATTTGTTGTGACAAAACATAGTTTGGTCACTAATATTTTTCTGTTGCTGTGACAAAACGGTTTACCATCACATAATATTTTACTTTTTTTGACAAAAACTTTTGTCAATAAAAATTCAATTAGTTAATGTCTACTTAAAATTTTCACAAAAAGGTAACTATTACTATGACACTACTATTCACAATTTTTATGACAAGAAATTTTGTTGTGACTTGATCATCAACTTTTTATTACAAAGGTTATTGTCAATATAAACGTAACAAATTAATGATAACTATTTCTTGTTATAATAACATATTAAAATTAACTACTATAATGATTAATTTTGTTATTATTGTACAAATTTTAGGGATTAGAAACAACTAGTCATGATTTTTTAATATTATTATTTGCAAACAAATTTAAATAGCTTCTTATAAAATATTCAAACTACATATATTGATAATTCAAAAGTAATATCTTACGTATCAATAGATATTTGCTAAACATAACTGAAACAATTAAATCGTTAAACAATTCGCAGACTATCCTCAAATTTTTCTTCGCACAAGTAAATAAAAAATCACAACTGCAAAATAATGAAAAACTCTGACGTTTGGTAACGCAGTTCGGCACACCTTGCCTACGTCTGCGGGGCCCTCACCCAGATTAATTACTTTCATTGTAGTTCAACAAAATTACACCAGATTGATCTAACCCGAAAGACCCAATCTATGTAACCGACCCACAGCCTAACTACCCGTGAAAGAATTCACACCCAATAGTACGACCGCCTCGTACTAACCTCAACAGAGGATTTTTCAAACTATTTCTACTTCAAAAACAAAGACAAATAAAATCAAGAATGCAACAATTTTAGAACAGAAATCCTTCATCAAAAAAGCCAAATAACAGCAACCAACTATATGTGAACTTATCTGTAACAAAGCCTTCTTAGTGCTGCAACCATCAACCAAGAACTCAGCAAAAATAGCAACTGCGCATAACCCCTGGACTGCTTGATAGAGATAACACCAATGAAATAATGCTGCTCTAAAAAGACCCACAAAACTAGCTCCAACAGCAGACCAAAATAAAAACAGAGCAACAACAAATCAGAAAACTACGCTGCAACGTAGTTCACCAAAAGGCAAGAACCTAAGCACAGATTCCTACAGCCATTTCGTCTCTTGATATACGTATTCAGCAAAAAGCAAAGCAAGAGACTATAGTTCCAGAACTGGAAAGAGACGCACACAAGCACTTTTGTTATTAGATTCAACATTCATTCATCGTACCAATACTAGGGACCACGTCAGTTTCTCCAAAAATCCAATTTTAAAAATAACAGCCACCCAAACTCAAATAATCAATATCACAACAACTTCAAAAGTCCACCACAAGCCAACGTACAGCTAGGATTTTCTATTCTTTTCATATTCAAACAATGACAATATAGATAAAGATCAACTCAAAGATTATGCTAATTAGGATTATCTTTCCAAATCAAATCCCAATAACCTTCCAAAACGCAACCACTACTTTAGGCATATCTTCGAAAATTATTAAGGAAATTTTCATATCCAATTAAAATGTCAAAAATAAAATAGGATATATTAAAAAATAAATCCTAACAATAACTTTGAAATTTCATCCAAAAATCAAAATAAATAAAATTGTAAATATAATGAAAATCTTGTTCCAAAATGTTAAGCAAAACTCTTATCCTATTCAAAATTTAAATACAAAGTTCTTGTCAATGCTCAATCATAGTCATCATTGTCTTCCTCATCTTTACTTACTGAATTTGTCTCATTATCATTCATAAAAATAAATAATTAAAATAATAAAGATTTAATTCAAATTTTGATTATATCAAAATTGGACTATCAAGTCAAACCCTAATCATCTTTCAATTATGCATGGTTTTAAATTTATCATATCATGTTTGAGTTTAAGTTGCATTATATTATGAATGTGGTTTCTTTATTGTAAATATAATCATAATTATAATTGTATTGCTTATAATAATAATTACTATTATTTGCTATTGGAATATAATTTACATTTCATAATTTAAAAGTCTTTCGTATGATAGTAGACTAAATTTTTTTCTTTTAATATAGGAATAATTTTATAAGAAGTAAGATCGAAAACTTTAGAGACGTTATCATTTTTGAAAGGGGAAAAATACATTAGAATTTAAAGAATTTATATATTGAATTTATTTTTAAGTTATTTATTTTAAATGCATAATAAATTAAATATATTAAATATGTAATTCATAGAATCTTGATGGAAAGTTACTGAACAATCAAACATTAATGTATCCTTAAAATTGTGAACACCAACTGCAAAAAGTCATGAAAGCTCGATCAAAATTTAAATTTTAAAATTTAAATTAGTTTAATGAAAAGTGTAATTATATATTATACATTGAGTTTATAATTTTATATTTTGATTTTAAAAATATTAATTTTAAATTAATATGAAACAACAGTTGTATTCACTAAAATATATTTTATTATAATTTATTATTAATTACATACAATTTATTGTTAATAATATAAAAATATTATTTTAATAAAATTTATTATATTAAATATTATTATATTCTATTTAATATATTAATTCTATTTAATATAATATTATAACTTGGTCACAGTTGATATTAAAAAAAATTATTGAGAGTATATTAGGTAGTATATATTTATTAGTTTACGTTCCATCCTAAACCCCTCGAATCGGAGGTTTCTTATTTTCACTGTTTATGATGGAATAAAACATAATATGAAACTCTCCGCTTCCATCACATTCCATTCCATTCCATTCCATTATAAAACTTCCTTCCAAAAACACATTCCATATCTTTCCATTATGAAACTTTCAACCAAACAAGCCCTAACCCTTTCGATCAGGTGGACAGTTATGATATCTTTGCTTGATTTTATTTTCAATTGCATCTTGTACTGTTATTAGTTGCTAGGCCTTCTATTGCTATTATAATCAGATAAATAATAAGAAATTATGCTTTCAAAAGAAATAAGCTGATTGGAGAAAAAAATGTAAGCATTTGTTTTTTGAATCAATTTAACTTTTTGACTTTTGATGATATTGTACTAGGTAAGGATTTCGAATGTTGCTGGTTTTTATGTTTATCTTTTTATATTCATTATTGGCTTTGTATATTTATATTATGACATGGTTTCCACTAGCATTCTTTGATGGTAATTTTGCGATGTTATTTTAAGTTTGATGCATGTCTTGTCGTACTCTATTACAAATAAGCATGTTTATATGTAGCTATCTCCACTACACTACCTCACCAGACCACCATTAGTACTAGAATTAATATTCTCTTGAATTTTTTTTTTTGCTCGTTGACTTCGTGAATTTTTTCCTTATAATTTGTTTTAGCTGCTTATGCTACTTGTTCCTAACAAGTAGTTATTTTTAAAAGTGTAAGATGGTTAAAATGGGTAACTATATGCGATAGTTAACAATGGTAAATTTTTATAAAATATAGATGATGAACAAAATGAACCTAGTATGGTAGAGGCATCAAAAGCCTCTAGTCATGTAAGTTTATAAATTTATAAAATCTAGAATAATTAGTATTACTTCTTATCATTATCATTATATTATTATAAAATGTTAGTATTAAATTTATAGCTTAATATTTTATAAACTAATTAATTGATTCTATTTTTTATTTATTTTGTAGGAAATAAATCAATAATGAACTTCGTCTGGAAGAATAGTCAGGAAAATTTACATTGTAGAGTTTTAGCTTAAATTAGTACGTAATAGTTTGGGATCATTGTAATAAATATAATTGTCTTGAATATTAAAATTTCCAATTTTATATATTGAAAATTAAAATTTTGTATATTTTGGTAGATTTTTATTTGCATGTATGACAATATCTTAGCACTAAAAATCTGTAGCATTTATGAAAACTTCTATTTTATGGCTACCAATGCAAAAAAAATTTATCGATTAAGCAATTAAATTGCTAAATTTAATAATATTATTTGTGAGAAACACGAATACATTAGTGATAAATTTACTATAAGATATAAACTTTATTTAGTTACAACATTATTGTAACGTAAAACTTCTATACTTGTAACGAAATCTGTTAGACAATGTGGTCACTTACACAAATTTCTTTTACCACTAATGCAATTCCATTGTTGAATTGATAGTTTTATTTGTAACAATAATAAAGACAATAGTGACAATATTTTTTGCAAGAACAAATTTCCATTTTTTGTGACAAAATGATATTGACAAATTTTCTTTAATATATTAGTAACCAAGTAATGCACACCAATAAAAAAAAGCACAAGTGACAAATATTTTGTTACTATTTCTATTTATTTTAGTAGCGATAATGTTGTCACAATAAAAATGAAGTACTGTTAGGATTTTTTTATATTATTTGTGTTGACAAACTTTTCATAAATATATAAAGGTATTGTGATCATATAGTGTTGTCACACATTTCATAATTTTAAGTGTCGGTACTTTTTTCACAATAAAATGAAGTATTGAAATGACTTTACTCGTCACTACTTTATATTATTTGTGTCGACAAACTTTTCATAAATATGTAAAATTATTGTGACTATTAGTGTTGTCACACATTCTATAGTTTTTAATGTTGATACTTTTGTCACAAAAGTGTTTCATTATTGTGACCATTTTCTTAAATTAGTCTATATTTCAATAGTGATGGAGATACTTATGATGGGAGGTGACGACTTCAAAAATTGGACATTATTAATAGTAGTGACTAATATTATTATGTTTTGTGACAACTTTTGTTTTCACTAAACATACAATTTCTTGTAGCAAAGTGAGCCTTTGATTTGAGGTCTCCAAAGTTATCTTTTATAAAAATTGCTATATTTTGATATTATTTATGACTTATTCTAATTATAAGTTGTTCAATTGGTAGTCACTAGATATAGTTTGAACTATATAGAGGTAGTTAAGTGATAAAGATATGATTCATTATCCTATGTTCTATAGTTCTCGATTAATATTAATTTGGAAAATCCCTAGTCAAGGTAGAATAATGTTTTGTAAATAGTTTACAAATGTCATTAATTAAATTAACAGTTAATGGTGGAAAAGGATTGAAGTGGAACAAAGGCAGTCTCCGACTAGCCAAGAAAGTCTTCGGACTTGACTGACAGTACAACTCAAAAGTTTAAAACAAATTCCATATTTAGGTTAGAAGCTAAAATAACACTGTAAAATGAAGATGTTTATACTATCATTCTAAAGATAGAATTGAGAGACCTTTAAAAGGTATAAGTAAACTTGTTTCAATCTATCTCTTATATACTTTGTAATCCTGAAAATTATTTATTCCAATGTTACTTCTCCTCTCTGACATTTGTGTATGTCCATTGAATCCTTGTGAGATGAATTTTTTTTTTGTAAATTAATAACTTCTAATATATAATAATTTTATATGATCTCAATTTGAATTGATAGGCTAATTCTCAATTAATTAGTATTCTCTAATTAATACAGAGGATAAACATCGTGGTAAAGAACTATACGCAAAATATGGACAAGTTCCTTAATTATTATATCTCCATCCATAATAAATCATTGTTTGAAGAAAAAAGCAGACTCTGTCTTTGGTGACGCTTATCATCGCTGGTAGGCTTATGTTAGCATCAATATATGAACATAGGAAAAAATAATTAATAATGTAAAAATCATTATAAAGTGGATGTCCCTAAACTTACAAGAACTATATGCATAATACCGACAAGCCAATGGTGGT
>JAOQMR010092313.1:0-13712 GCA_027563865.1 Erythroxylum pelleterianum
GTTTGGCAACAAAAATTTACATGTCCACTTTGCCATAATGTTTGAAGCGAATACAAATGGATTGGTGATGACTTTTGAAAGTCGATAGTCATGCACCTAGGACTGTAATCTGTGGTTTTTAATGACCACAATTTGTGTTTAAGAACTTATCTTGTCATATTTGCTATCCTTACATTTTTTTTAAAATTGGATAAATAAAATTTTTTAGTAATCAGTAAGATAACCTTTATACTTACGTTAGCAATTTGTGTTTTTACCTGATTTGACTTTTTGGGTGCAGCCAAGTTGTAATGATGCTCTGCTGCAGTCCTTTCGGATAAATTATGTCGGAAATCAGCCTTATATTAGTTGCATTCCTTCTGTTCTTCATCACCGGCTTTCCTCAAGTGATCGATTCTTGGTTCTATCTTCTGATGGGCTTTACCAGTATTTCAGCAATGAAGAAGTGGTTGCTCACGTTACATGGTTCATGGACAATGTTCCTGAAGGTGACCCTGCACAGTATCTTATTGCAGAACTTCTATTGCGTGCTGCTAAAAAGAACGGTAAGCATCAAAAGTTTGCTTTTCATTTATTTTCAAGGCTTCAGATATTGTGGGCAAAAGTCTAAAGCGTGGCAAAAGACAAAATGGAAACCTTCATAGGGATGAAAGTGACAGCAAATATTTTGTTTTTAAAGATCGTGCAGCCATGCAGATTTTTACTGTTTCTTCCCCAAATAAATAAGATAATGTATTTCTACATATTCCATTTACGCTTCCGCAAAGGTGATATCTATAAAGGTTGACATCCTTGCTTAAGACATGACCTAAAAGAGATGGTTCGCATAAACTGGCAAAAAAGAAGAAGAAAACTCTACGTTTAATACTGTGGTAAACATATTCAAGTTGCATTTTGATGTTTACAATTATCCTTAATCGATACTTCTGCATTCACACATCTGACAGTCCTCTGATGACTTTTGATTGGCTGTTGCAGGAATGGGTTTTCATGACCTTCTTGATATTCCTCATGGAGATCGACGTAAATATCATGATGATGTTTCTGTTATGGTGGTTTCTCTTGAGGGAAGGATTTGGAGATCGTCTGGATAATTTTCTTTTTTGTTTCACATGTGCATGTTGCTTCATTGATGTTAAGTGGTTCTAAGAAAAAGGCATTTTGGAGATCAGATCGTCCTTTTGGACAAAAAACATTTCTCTGGGTCATTTTTGTTTCCTAGCAAAAAAGGCAGGATGATCAACCCATGCTGATGATAGAAGGCAGTCACTTACTGTCTCAACTCGACCTTCCAGCATTCATTCGCTGCACGCCTTTTTCATTCCGTTTATATAGAAGGTTTTGTCGGTAATCTTGGAATTAAAAAAAAACATCACCCACATCGTACTCCCCACATCCTTTCTTAGCCTTACCCCGCCATAGTATGTTCATGTAGGCCAAATTATCTTTTGCTGTCCGTTCCAAGCAAGTTTCCTAGATGTTGCTACCATCCCATTTGTTTCTAAGTTGTAGCTTTCGATCAGGACCTTCCATGCCCATTCTCCCACCTGAAACTCTGTCATTTCAATGGCGATCTGCCAACTGCTTTATCCTAAATCGGATATGAAATGACTATGTAAAGCTTCAAATGGTGACATGGATATAGCATAATGGAAGGTTGTATCATACAACTACTTCGCTAATGCCAGCCATTTGCTCCACTAATTTGGATCATTCGATATCATACAATGGCGAGAAAGCTTTAAGGAGCGATTCATTACCTCGATTTGCATGTCAGTTTAAGGATGATACACCGTGGAAAAATGCAACTGCACTCCCTGTAATGGGAAGAGCTCCTTCCAAAAGACATTGGTGAATATTGCATCTCTACCACTCACAATAATTCTGGGCATCCCATGCAATTTGTATACGTTATCGATTAAAACCTTGGCTTCCTTCATTGCTGTATAGGGATGGCGAAATGGAATAAAGTGGGCGTTCTTATTCAATCTATCCCCTATCGATGAGATGACTGAATATCCATCCAAATTAGGCAGTCCGTCCATAAAGTCTATACTAACCTCTGTCCACATTTGCTCTGGAATTAGAAGATATTTATTCCTCCGACACACTTCACATTTCCTCACAATTTCCCTCACATCCCTCTGTAATCTTCTCCAGGAAAAATACATGTGGAGTTTCTTATATGCTCCTAGGCATCCTGAACGCTCACCTTGCGCAGAATCATGAAACAGCTCGATTAGTTTTTTTTTTTTCTTTTCTCAAATTGATAGAATTTCCCATCATTAATTTTCCTTTTCATCGTAGACAGTCCTCATTCCAGGTATAAGCTGAAATCTTTGATTCTCCCTTGCTGAGTTGTTGTCTTATTCTTTGAACCTCCTCATCCTCTTGCCAACTTCTCCTAATTTTCTGAAATGATTCTGTAGGAACCGTTAAAACCGCGAGGGTAAATAATTTGGAACCAATCATACGTAATTATCTTGGCCCCTTTTGTTTCGTATTATAAAGTTGAATCCAATAAGTTTAGGAAGCAAACACCCAACACAAAGGCTTTTTAACCTAGTCAAATGATGAAAAGTTTCCTAAATACAATCAGAAATTATCTCAACATTTCCCCTACAATTAGCCAACATGATATGAGGAACGAAGTTTTTGATTTGGAATCTTCCAACGCTCCCCTTCAAGCTATATCAGGAAGATTAATAAATGTTGAAACTGAACTGAAGGTAGAACCTTGGTGAACAAATTTGCCAATTGATCATTAGTTCGAATATAACAAATTTTAATTAGCTTGGATTGAACTTGTTAATGAATATAATGACGATCAACTTTAATGTACTTTGTTCTTTCGTGAAAAGCAAGATTTGCTGTAATGTGCATAACTGTTTGGTTATCACAGAGTAGAGCCATTGGATAGTATAGGGGCAGCCTAAATTTGAAAGAGGACTCTTAAGCCACATAAGTTCACAAATCACAACCTACAGTTGCCATGACTCAATATTCAACTTCTACACTAGATAGGGCTACCATATGTTTCTTACTTTTCTATGAGACATAATATTCAAATTTTAATAGTTGTTACAAACAACTAATGCTATGTAAAAATCAATAAACATCGAATAAAAAGTGACGAACTCTTTTTTATTAAAATTATAAAATTTGACGAATCTTACAAATATAAAATTTGACATATTATACGTGGAATTGAGTCAATTAGTTATCTAGATGAATCACTGAAATTCATATTCACTATTATTTCTATAATGTACTTTGATAGGCTACTAAAACTAAGAACTTTAGACACTTCTCTTCTCTTATGCTCTTTTAAGAAAGTTTGCACCACCAAACTATACGTGTGAATATGATCCAATAAAGTATTTCATACTCTAATTAACAAATCTTTGTGTTTGAGCATGAGCGTTTTGCAAAAGGCTTAATATTTGCTCATGGACCTTGTATCATGTTATTCACCAATATGACATGCAATATTAGGATTATCCCAAAAACCATATGATATTGATCCAATTGTGCCTTCATGAAATACACACGATTTCATTGAACTATAGTTTAGATTGAAATAGTAAACGGTAAGTAGTTCTTACTTTACCGGTATGGGTGATGAATAAGGCTTCACTTATTCTTATTTCCAAACATTTATTAATCTTATTATAGGTTTTAGTTACTCCAGCAACCAAACAACTATTTTCTTATACTTTAAAACCCTAGCCACCTCTTCTTTATAAAAATACACCAGCCACCACAACTAGAAAAACCACGGTCGAGCCACCGCTCCAACTGTACTTTTCCTCCGTTCTCGTCTGAAATGGATTTTTATGACTAGTTGTTGCCGATATGAAGATATGGAGGAGATGTTATGTATAATACAAAACTATGTATGGTGATGGTTAAGTGGCTATTCATAAAAAATTGTTGATGTGATTTCAATGGTTACAATGGGTATACCGTTTAAATATTTGATAAACAAATGAGTTTTGGAAGCATTTAGACTTCTTTGTCATTTATTTGGCTCTGTCATTTACATTGATCAAGGATGAAAATCACCTACAAATTTTTGTTTCAATCCACATGACAGGAGACTTGCATAATCCTAAAAAATTGCAGAACTTCTTCTACATATATATTTTTTAAGGATTTCATAATTTTTTTCTTATCAAATAATTTATTTTGATGATAAATCATATCTTATATAACGATGACAATGAATCGGGCCGGACCAAGGCTCAGGCTTGACCCATAGGCTGACAAGGCGGGGGCTACCCAGATTATTAATTTTTAAACAAATTCAAAAAAGATATTATTTTTGACAAAACGACATCATTTTTTAGCTCTAGGTTGGGCCTCGGACAGGACAGGCCCTGGTTAGCCCTGACCCGAGCTTGAATCTCACTAGTGGGTCTGTCAACTAGGGCTAGGTTTGGTCTGGATTGCCATCCCTATTCTTATATTTAATTTAGAAAAATTGTGATGTTTATAATTATAAAGTTTCGTTTTATTAATTTATTATATGTGCTTATTTATTCATTGGAGAGCCCAAGATAAGAGTTCTCTTCATTTTTAAAGTTAGAAATTAACTTTGAAAACAAAATGAAGTTAGAATGGCATGATTAATGTTATTTATGGAACATTTTAGTTCATTTTTAAGAATATTAACTCATTTATTAACTAATTAATCACTGTCAAATATTACATAAATTAACTTAATATCAACATATATGTATGATTTTATGTGGACATATTTGAATATGGAAAAATCCATTGATTAAAAAATTGAACCGGCTTGACCGGTTCAACCGTAAATACCTTGAACCATCCAATTTTTCGGTTCAATTTACTTTAGTAACTTTTGTTGTTAAAAATCAATCCATTTATTAATTAATCGGTCAATTTTGTCAATTAATAAATTTTTATAAACTAAAATAAATCAATTAATTTTTATTTAATAATAATTTTTAATTAAATTTTAAATTCTTCAATAGATAAAGACAATCTCTTTCAATTATATTTTAAATTCTTTATTTTTATTTAATCTTTGGTCAATTTTATAACGATCTAATACCAGTTGAAATTTAACTTCTGATTCCTTCGTGGATATTAATTGTTATTGACATCTTAAATCTTGAAGTAATATTAATAAATATGAGCCGTTTTTACATCCATGGCTAAAACTACTAAAACTTTAACTCAGCCACGGCTTCAATGTTGTTTGTCGGTACATAAAGCTAACGCTGTTTGTTTAGTTGAAGTCTCCTAGTACTGGTACATATAGTTCGTTGAAACACAGCGTTTCGCTAAGATAGAAACAGAAGCTGTAATTTCAAAATTCTCGAGAATCGCTGGTGAGTTTTATCGGAAATTTGATTTTGGTTATCCAATGAACAAAAAGAAGAATTTCAGGAAAAGAACAATCGAAGAAGACGACCCAAGCAATAGCAGAGCATCAGATGACGAAGAAGAGAGGAGGTAGCTTTCTTGACTGTTAACTATTTGAATACTAATTCCCAAAATTCAATAGTTAGGGTTTTTTTTTTGCTTTCTTTTGACTATAGATTCGCATCCAATGTGTAAACTTTTAACTACATGAATTGTGACTCATTGGATAATAATCTTAGATTGGCGTTGGAGGAGGTTAAGTTCCTGCAGAAACAGAGAGAGAGAAAATTGGGAATTCCTGCAGTTTCGACGGTGTTGAGTGGAGGCACGACCGTGAAAGTAAGCGAAAAGAACGACGGAGATGGAGAGAAAGATGAATTGGTTCTTCAAGACACGTTTGCTCAAGAAACTGCTGTTATGGATGAAGACCCCAACATGTAAATTGTTGCTGTACCTTTTTTATCTGTTTGTTCCTTTTAATGTTGTTAATTTGGTCCTCTATTTTGCTTTGCTTATCGTTTTGATTAGTCAACACGGTTAGTAGTTATGGAATGTGAACTTTTTGCTTCAAATGAAAGCGGAATGTTTGTTTATGTTGAACATGATGTTTTGTGGTTAGGGTGAAGTATGTTGAACAAGAGTTGGCGAAGAAAAGAGGGAAAACCCTTGACAAGATGAATCGGGCTGAGAATGAGTTACAGAGTGCAGAAGATGAATTGTACAAAATCCCTGAGCATCTAAAAGTGAGTCCTTTGGTTTTTATGACATTCATCTTCTTAATACACAAAGTGGTTGCCCTTAAACACAGTACATGTGAATCCCTCTTTCCCCTCAAACTATTATTATCGCCTGTAGGTGCTGATTTTCCTCGACAAGTTTTTGCATTCCTCTTATCCTTTTGTTGTGCCATGTGGCTGTTTCTTGAAACTTCTTATTGGCATTGTGCCAGGTGAAAAGGCGAAACTCTGAGGAAAGCTCTACTCAATGGACTACTGGGATTGCAGAGGTTCAGCTACCCATTGAGTATGCTATTTTGCTGTCATTTGTGATAAATTGTACTTTGTATTATGGCTTATTGTAGTTGCATTTATGTGGTTGAAAAGTGTGGCGGTAAGACTTCTATTTTGATGAGTTGCCTTCACTTGTTTTCCATGGTTTCAGATACAAACTAAAAAATATTGAGGAAACTGAGGCAGCAAAAAAGCTTTTGCAGGAGAGAAGGTTGATGGGCCGTGCAAAATCAGAATTCAGCATTCCATCAAGTTACAGTGCAGACTATTTCCAACGTGGAAGGGATTATGCTGAGAAACTGCGGAGAGGTTACTTCCATTTTTTTTCCTACATCATTTTTTTAAATCTGATTTCCCGATTTATTTATGTCCAGTCCCTCTAGAGATTCTAAACTGCTTAGAAATGTATCACCCTTCTGTTCAAGAGGCTTCCTTCAATGGGCTCACTTGGTTCATCCTTTTACCATACGAGCTCTCTGTTTTCCCACAGGCATCCTTTTTCTTGTTCTCTCAATCTGCTTTCCTTTCCTCACCATATTCTGTTGCATGCAGACCATCCTGAGTTGTACAAGGAGAAAAGTTTACCGGATGATAATGCTGCATCAAAACCTGCTGATAGCAGCACTGATGCAGCAGCACGTAGACAAGCTGCAACTGATGAGTTCATGCTAGAGCGTTTCCGCAAACGAGAGCGCCACCGGGTGATGCGCAGATAACATGCATTTCACAGGCTCAATATTTCCTTTTAGGTAAAACTCCAATCCTCATTGCGGTGGTCAATTGTAGGTGCTGCAGCAATATGACTTTTCAGCATTGCAAAAGGGTAATGCTCCGATGGGCTTTCTTCTGATTCAACCTGTTTATGTCAGTCGTAAACTTACATGGTTTTGTATCGAGGTTTTCAAAAGTCAAGAGTCTCATTTTGCAGTTAAAAGTGCAATCTAACTTTGATAAGATGGATGTTCGAGGATGCTTTTTAACGTTATTGAATTCCATATGCAAACATTTGTCATCGAGGGTTATAACTTTTATGTCCACGAGTTTCACTGAGACTATGATGCCATCTCGTTTTAACATTCATTCATAAATCTTAGTTCCTTGTATGGTTATTATATATGTAGATAAAATTATTCGGAATTCAATTTTGTTCTTAGGGTTCTTGGGAACCTAAAATGTTCAGAATCAGACCAGAACGCATGTTCATCTTGGTTCACAAGTGAATTGGTTTTAAAAACTAGGACCTTAAAATCGGTATTCTCGTCCTAGCTTTCGCGATGATGCTGGGCCAACAGCAACTTCTGCTTACGTTATGAATCGTGTGGTGGTCTTGGAAGTTGCAAGCCATTGTGTTTGTATGAATTATGAAGTGGTTCCGTGTACTTCACGGCCATTACCAAACAACACAAGCGCACTGGCCCTTGATTCTGTACAGAAACTAAAGAGAATGTCAAATCTGTTTTGTACGAGTAACAAAACCTCGATTATACTTGTACGGATCTTTTTTATAAAAAAAGCCAGAGCGAATCTTTCATAGCAAGTTAAAAGTACATTGTAGAAGATGCAAATTGGTGGGCTTCATTCAGCAGTGCTGAGCCACAACTAGGCTTATACGTAAGGTTTTTTTTTGTTCTGAGACGTTTTAGAAGGCTTCTAATTATAGAAAGATATTTTAAGTTATTTATTCTCAGCCTAATCTCTGTTCAAGTTAGGTAGATTTTTTACGGGAGATAAAGTTCTAGCTCCAAATTTTAAACGATAGCACACGTAAGGACAGTTCGAACTTACAATTTCACTTAAGCTAGGAGTACCAACTCACTTACACGGTAGGATTATACGTATGTTTATTTAATTACAGTGTCTAATCACACAATTGACTCGCGAGTTCAGGTATGATCTGAAAGCCACACACGCCATTAATGAGGAATTTCTAATCTTAAATTTCCTTCACCAAAAACGCCGGGGGAAAAGGAAAGAAGAATAGGCATCTACGTGACTTAGAATTGGACATTGCTTTTGAAGGATTGACCGAAACGCCAATTAGAAGGAGCAACGTTAAGTGCTGTACGGATCTGTCCGTCACTAGTTTGGACTCTAAACGACAAGCCCTGACCATTGAGATAGCTTAGGCTCTGCCAGTTGACACCCCAGTTCCTCGTCATAGCTTCCCATCTATTTGATTTAGATCCTTTGATCCAAACTTGGGAGATCTCTCCAGCTCCACCCACATTTGATATGAGCACCAGCTCGAAGTAATCCCTTCCATTGATGGTGAATCTGAGGCCACCACTTCTCTTGCATCTCACTCTGTCACCATAAAAACTTAAATCAACAATCTGATTATTAAGATAAGTGACAAGTGGGTATAATTAGTGAACATACTTCCTGTACAGAACGGGCACAATTCCTGCCTTGTACTTGGCAATAGTCTGGAAGGCAGGTTGAGACATGTCGAAGTGTGTTCTTGGAGGATTGCACCAGCCTCCGTTGTCACTAGGGAGAGCGTAATTTGGTGGACAGAAATTTGTAGCAGTGATTGTAATGGATGTACCCTTGAGGCACCACTGAGGGACCTGGGTTGCATCGCAGACTATCTGATAACACCCACCACATGACTTGCCATTGTTAAACAGAGCCGTACTGAGTGCAGCTGTTTTGATTCCATAGCCATCTGTATAGAGATTTCCATACCCACAAGCGCCACCTATAAGACCAACATAATCCATAACACAGTTAGCGCTGATCACTTGACAGAAATTACAGAGAAGGATATTTAATATGCTTACCCATTGTACCAGAAGCCTCACTACCACCATAAAAAGTTGCATGAGCTCGCAGCCAAGCCCCTGACACTAACTCGAGACTTGTGAACAGCAGTCCAATGCATAGAATGAAGCTACTGAACACGTAAAGCCTCGCCATAAAGGTGAGTGAAAAATATAGTTTTGAACAAGATTGAAAGATAGTTTGACAGTTGAGTTGCCAAGATATCCTATCTATTTATAGTCACTGCCAATATCGTACGATGCTGCTACGATTTTGTCAGGCTCATTAAAATATTTGCGTGCAATAGAAAACTATGATTGCAAGTCCGTTGACTATGCACATTTCGTTATCGGAATATTAATATCTTTACAAGTATGATCAGTCTTTGAAGGTGACGGTGATCATGCACCTGATTTTCCCTTGCCGTTCTTTAAATCGACCCAATGGTTCTAGTTTTATCAAACTAAATCCGAGCCTCTCCACATGCCATGATGCGTAAGTTCAAGTTATCAGCGATTTGTCTGCATAGCAACATATATAATAATAGTAATAATAATGTTGATTGTAAAGTTGGTAACATGGCCGTACTACGATATAGTACAACTGAGATGCAAGTTGCGTATGAAATGGCTTTTGTTTATAGACCAAAATGCTTCATTTCAAACCACAACTAACTAGTAACAGCAAATGGGTAGAACAGCTGAACAAATCAAAGTCAACTCCGTCCAAGCTCCATTACTTGCTTATCAAGAACCAAGCATATGTTCTGTATAAAATTATAAGTACGGTGTTCAACGAAAAGATGCTAGTTCTTCAGCTAAACGTGCGTAACTCATGGCATATCTAGAGGCACATTCACGTCTATGTCACATGGGTGATGACATCTCGAGTGATGTCACTTCCCAAAACCTATGAATTCTTCACATACGAGTGTATTGAATTGCCCAGAAAAAACAACCACCTCAATTTGCCATCAACTTCGTACACAGCCCCAGGTTTTGCATCGCAGATTCAAGTTTGTGGTTTGAATCTTTGTGCGTGGATGATGCGATGAGTTTGCGACTTTCGTAGAGAAGAATCAAGATTGACAAGATCATTCGTGGTAACAATTAATCTGTACTCTTGCAATTGATTGGATTGGATGGTTCCAATTAACGTTTAACGTTATTGATTTATTTTTATATATTTTATTAATTATATTTAATACTCTAACACTAAAAATAAATTTCTTAAAATAATTACTTAATAATTAAAATTATGATAAAATAATAATTAATTAAAACTGATATAAAAGGGTAAATCAATTGAAAACTGATATAAAAGGGTAACTTTTTATTAGGAATAATTGGAGAATCTAATTTAGTTTTTGAAGAATTGAGTTATTAAATTAAATAAGTTATCAAATCGATAGTTATAATCAAAGCAAAGTTTTAAAGGATATTTTTATAACTATATTATGTAAAATATAATTACTATAATGAGATTATATTAATTATGAAAAATTTTAAATCTATTAATTAAATATTAAATACAAGTTGATAACATGTTTGTTGCTTGCTATATAACATGTTTGTTGCTTGCTATATTTAAATTTGAAATTAAAGTTCTGTTTTTTATCAAGCTTATTGATCAAACTTAACATTCATTAAACCCAAATATATTTTATTTTAAATAGTCATACTTAACTAATTTTATATGATTTGGATGAGATAATTCATGATCATGTAAAATTAGAAACATAATTAGGAACAATATATATGATATGTTTTGACAATAAGTTGTTACATAATTGATCTAAGAATGAAATAGGATGTGATTAGTATGTTACCTACTTAAGTTGATTTGGTTATTTTTTTTAGCAAACTTAAGGTTAACTAAATTAGAATTGGATTGTAGCTTACTCAAAAAATTATTTAATAAATTCTCAAATTACTAGTGAGATCCAACACTGCTTAAAATAATAGGAGTAATTAAATATTTTATTGTATTCCTTATTTTATTTAGCTTTATAACTTAAGCTAATACTTGTTCTTTTATGAAATTTTGATTGTTAGATAAAATGAGTAACAATTTATCCCTGAAGTATATCGTAGATGTTAAATATCACTCTACTACGGGTTAATATCATGTTGTAACTTTCTCTTTAAAATTATCTCAAAATTATTGACTTCAAGAATGAAAAAAGCGGTGAGCAATGAAACACAAGGGGTATTCTTAGAGGGAATATGTCATATTGGAGATAATGTTTTACTATACATGAGTTGTTCAAAGGCTATGGCAAAAGAAACTCACCTAAAATAATACCCTAAAGGTAGATTTTCAAAAAGAATATAATGCAATCAACCAGACTTCATTTTATAAGTATTGGAAGTTTTTGGAATGCCGTAAAAATTTAAGGAATAGATTAGAGGATTTAGATCTAAAAGTGCCTTGTAAGCTTGAATGAGCAACCTACCAAGCTATTCAAGGGTAGAAAAGGCTTGAGACAAGAGATCTTATATCTCCTTATCTATTCATCATATGTATGGAGGTACTAACAAGATTGGTGAAATACAATATTTCCCTAAGCTCTCATTTTTACTACTACAATAAATATAAAAAACTTGGATTGTTTAGCTTGAGCTTTGTAGATGATCTCCATATGTTCTCTAAAGCTAATGATAGGTTAATCTTTACACTAATGACATCTCTTTATATGTTTAAAAAGCTATAAGATCTCCAAATCAATTACAAGAAAAATCAACTAATCATTTCATCAAGTAACTTTAATAAAGTTGTCTGGTTTCTAAGGATATGTGGATTGCAAATTAGTGAACCTCCATTCACTTACTTAGGACTCGCTTTATCCACTAAAAGATTACAACATAGAGACCACACCCCTCTATTAGAAAAACTGCAAATAACCTGGTATAATAAGGATATACCCTACTCAAGTAGAGTAATATTGATAAAGTTAGTCTTAAACTCCTTATATGTAACCTATATGTTCCTTTCAAAAGGAACGATCAAGTCATTAAAAAGATTGATGAGATGTTTATTATAGGGATGAAGAAGAGCGAGCAAAACAAAGGCTAAAGTAAGTTAGAAGGAGGTCAATAAACCAATTTTAGAGGGAGGACTATGGATAACCTTTATTAACTTGATAATAAGGAGATCATTACTAAAAGGTTATGAGGATTATTGGAGAATAAGAGTAACATATGGATTAAATGAATAAATAAATAACACATAAAAGACAGTAATCTATGGGAAATCCAACTAGGACAAAGACCTCTTAGTTTATGTCCCAACTCATTAAGTTGAAAAACAATTTGACTAGGTCCTTTTAAGTATGTGATTAGAAGTGGAGAAAGAGCTTCCTTTCTTTATGATAAATGGAAGCCTTTGTACTTTACTAACCTACAAAGGGACTGACAGAATAAGATCCCTATGAATTCTAAGATTAAAGATTGCATATGTGGGAATCAATGGTGTAACTTCCCTCAAGAAGCAACAATAATATTACCAAGCTACAAACCTAATTTTAAGAACGAAGATAAATACATTTGGCTTTAAAACTCATTTAAGAAATTCATTGAGGAGTTATGTAAAGTACTGAGAGGAGGGGACAGGGTGAGATGACATAATGCAGTATGGAACAAAAATTTGATGCCTAAAATGTCCTTCCTAATGTGGCTAGCTATCAAATAAAGCCTATTAACTAAGAACAAGTTGGAATTTCCCAACATTCTAGACATTTGCATGCTATTTAAGGAAGCCACTAAATCAACAACACATCTCTTCTTTAATTATAGTTACTCAAGGTGGATATAGGATAAAATGCAAGAAATATGCCACATTCAGAATAAATGCTTCATCTGTGAGGACATGTTAGAATGGTTAAAGTTAGATAAAAACAATAAACAAAGGAGATAGGATTGTATTTATCATTAGTATAGGAACAACTATTTATAAAATATGGGCAAAATAACACCAGATGTTTCAGAAGTTGTGAGGGCACTAAAGAGGAAATTCTTAAAGAGACCGTATAGTAGATTAGAGAGATTCATAATCAAGAGTCAAGAAGTTGCAACTGAGTATAGTAAGAACATAGGGAATCCTTAATCATACTTCTATAGTTTAACAATGAAGGTTCATGACTAAGAGTACACTATAAGAGGGAGTTGAGAATGTTATTAGCAACGGTTAATCTCTTAAGAAATAAACTACATGAGGGAAAATATAGAATGACATAAGAAGAATTCAAGGAAATCTCAGTGCATGTATTTTCCAAAACTTCCAATCTACTAAACTTCTTATAATATCTTAGATGTTGGTTTAAAATAAGAGAATTTGCTGGTTCAGGCGGGTGCTAAAGTGAATTTGATTGCTGGTGGAACTACGCCATTGCATATTGCTGCTGATATTGGGGGCCCAGAAATTTTGAACTGTTTATTGGAGGCTGGAGCTGATCCTAACATTGCAGACGAGTATGGTGAGAAGCCAATACAGGTTGCTGCAGCTAGAGGCAATCGAGCAGCTGTCGAAATCCTTCTTCATTTGACC
>JAOQMR010092476.1:0-13694 GCA_027563865.1 Erythroxylum pelleterianum
AGCAATGGAAGATGACGGTAGTCTTCACCTAGATATGGTTTTCCAGATTTTAACAAGATGTTCATTACAAACCTTAGTAAAATGTCTTACTCTGTCTAAGGAATGCAATAGCCTGACCTATGACAACCCTTTCAGGAATCTGCTACTCCAAAGAACCGGTGTTGTGTCTGGTTTTTTTTGTACAAACCATCCACTCCAATTCTTGTTATTCCACATTCGTGTCGCGCTATATATCTAAACACAGCCCATCTCTTGATTTCCTGCCCGTTCACACAAAGATTGCTGCTTCAGGAGGATCATGACTGTTGCTAAGGATTAACGATAAGGGTAACCATAAGATACCAGAGTATTACGTATGCAAACCTTGCACTAAACAATGGCAGAGGATTACAAATCCTAAGACAAGGTTTTTCACCAAGAATATAGGAATGATAGTGCTGAGATCAAACCCATTGCGTTACAAGATTGTGAGATTTTCAAAGTACAAGTTTTCGTGTTTATTTTTCAAAAATAACGAAGCATATTATTTTCTGAGATGTGTCTTGAAGATGCCCCCTTGACTGATTATAGAAAGCACCTTCAGCCCACAACCTATTGAGGAAAGAATCTGATTGAAAAAAATCGTCAAACACTTGTTGCACTGTTCACGTGCACTGTTCACGCAAGCCTTTAGCAGATAAAGATGTTGCAGCTTCTATCTCCTCGATTTTGTGATCTGAATGTATGATGCACCTCCAAAATTCTAGCTCAAACCTCGCACAAATCAGGGAATGTATGATAGATGATTTTGTGTAAATTTGAAAATGAATACAGCTCTCCTATTGTAACCGTATATGAACCTCAGTTTTGTAAACTTTTAGTGTGTATGAAATCTACTTCAGCTATTCACTCTCCAACTTGTGACTTGCTTTTGAATGGAATAAATGATGTGAAAAGATAACTAACAGATCAAGAGATCTGATTTGAAACTTGTGAAAAGATGGAATTTCGGTATTCACTCTCAAAACTAACTCCAAGTTAGTTTCAGGTTTTAAAAAAAAACATAACATCTACTAAAAAAGGCTTCTTCTCTACTTCTGCTGCTCAACTTAAAACCACTAGCTACTAAAAAATCAAAACTAAAATCAAAAGTGAAAACAACGCTCAAAAAGATGAAAACTCGAACTAAAGGCTTTGTATTGATGTTTTTCTAATTTTTGGATTACAAGACTACTTCTCGAAAAAGTTATAAAAAGAGCTTCATATATGCTCCATAACATCTTATACAATTTTCTAATGGCTGAAAGGTAAAAACAAGAACTGAAAGTTAAAACTAGTCTAATACATGTATTTCTTCATTTGGCAAAGCATAAAAGCAACCAATTTCTCTTTCGACAAAAAACAGAAAATCATATCTTCAACTCTTCAACAGTCATTTGTTTCATTTGTGGACAAATCCTGACAAGAAAATCTGAATATCAGGCCATGGGAATAAAAGGCTTGATGGATGGACCAGCTGCACTTGTTTTGCTTATCTCTAATAACTCTTGATTATGCTAATTAATCTAACTTAATTTGCTTCTGTTTTTTTCATTCTTCCTACTCTGCACTTCTTTTTCTTATTTTCTTCTTACTGCAAATTCTGAACTTTCCTTCACTCTGAACATTTTCAATTCTTCATTGTTGCTTCCACCTTGCACTCATCTTCCTTTTTCCATTGAATTTCTCTCATCTGAACTTGCTCTTCATTCCCTTGAATTATACAGCCTTGAATTATGCCAAGTATCATCAACTTAAGTTTTCTGATAAGTCTAGAATGATTCAACTTGATTTTCACTCTTCTTTTCTTCTTCAACTTGATTGCCATTGCAAGATCTTCAGCTAACTTCAACACAGTAGGTTTTACAAAACAACTCATTCCAAAAGCTCCTCCTTTGTTTTGTAAAAGCTGCACACCTATCATACTTCTTAATGATTCAAACCTCCATTTCGGTAGAACTTTGGTGAAGAAGTCTGCAAGTTGAAAGCTTGATTTGCAAAAGGCCATCTTGATTTCCTTTTCCTCAATCAATTCCCGAACATAATGATACTTCACCTTCATGTGTTTACTTCGAATGTGATCAGCTGGATTTTCTGCCATTGAGATAGCTGCACTTGAATCACAAAAGATTGTCACACAACTTTCCTTTAATTCATCAACATCCAATATGATTTTAGTCAACCATTGTGCTTGCTTGGAATCCATATTCACTGCCACATACTCTGCTTCAGCTGAAGATTGAGCAACACTTCTTTGCTTCTTTGAGCTCCATGCAAATATTCCAGATCCAAGGCTACAACAATAGCCACTTCTACTCTTACTTTCATTGCTTTCGGCATAGCTAGCATCACTGAATACATACAACTCTGCTTTCTCACTTCTTCCAAACCGGATTCCACATTCAGTTGTATGTTTAACATATCTAATAATTCTTTTAACATAAACAACATATTGTCGCGAAGGCAATTGATTAAAGCTTGCCATAATGTTCATAACACACACAATATCAGGTCTTGAAGCACTCAAATACATCAATGATCCAATCATACTCCTATAATAAGTAGCATCAAATTCCTCACCTGGTTTGGCTAGTTCTAGCTTCAATTGATGCTCCATAGGAGTCCCCATTCCACTGCTCTCCTTCAGCCCAAACTTCTCTATCAATTCTTCGGCATATTTTCTCTTATGTACAAAGATCCCATCACTTCTTTGATCTATCTCCAATCCTAGGAAGAAGCTCATCTTTCCCAAATCTGTCATCTAAAATTCTGATTTCATCATCTCCTTGAATTCATTTGTCATCTTATCATGTGTTCCAATAATCAGTAAATCATCAACATATAAAGAACAAATCAGCTTATGTTCACCTCTGATTTTTACATATAAGGTTGCTTCACTCTTGCTTCTTGAAAAGCCATTTTGGATTAGATAGCTATTGATCCTTGAGTACCAAGCTCTTGGAGCTTGTTTCAAACCATACAAGGCCTTCACAAGCTTGTAAACCTTCTGCTCTTCACCTTCCTTCACATAGCCTTCGGGTTGTTTCAAATAAACATCTTCATTTAGCATCCCGTTCAAGAAGGCACTCTTCACGTCCATTCGATGAACTTTCCATCCCTTATTTGCAGCCAAAGCTAATAAAAATCTGATGGTATCCAACCTTGCTGCTGGTGAATATGTGTCAGTATAATCCACTCCATACTCTTGTTTATAACCCCTCATAACAAGCCTAGCTTTATACCTATTAATTGTTCCATCGGGGTTCAACTTATTCTTATATATCCACTTGGAATCAACCACCTTGGTGTCGGGTGAGGGCAGATCCAACAGCAGCCATGTTCCATTGTCTTCAATGGCTTTCTTCTCCTCATCCATTGAGCTTTGCCAAACTCCTTGCTTCATGGCTTGCTTGTAAGTCATTGGTTCACCTTCAGCTAAAAATGCACATTCCATCAATGTTAGATCTTCATCAATTTCTTCTTCAATAGCTGCATTATACATGAAATCAAACAAAGGGTTAGTTTCATTATAAATGGAGGCCAAGTCTCTTGTCTTGTGAGCACTATCCGAGCTTGATGTTTCTTCTTATGAATCTGAATTGATTTCATCATTTTTTGAGGTTGGTAAAGGCTCATCCTCAAGACCATCACTTCCACCATCATTGGAGCTCGATGGATCCGACTGGTTTGTCTCCTCTTGTGATCCAACTCCATCTGCATTGTTCAGTCCATCTGCATTGTTTTGATTGTTGTCATCATCTGCATTTTCTTCCTCTGTTTGATCAGCATCAACATCATTCAATGGCAATTCAAACTCCATCCTTCTAAAATTCTTACCTGCTGGTTCTTCCCAATTCTATCCCTCACTTTCATCAAATTTCACATCTTTTGACACCATCATTTTCTTTGTTTCGGGGTTATAAATTATGTAGCCTTTGGATTCAGTGCTATAGCCCATCATCACTCCCCTCATTACCTTTTCATCTAGCTTTGTCCTTTTTTCTTCAGGTATGTGCATAAATGCTACACAACCAAACACTCTTAGATGATTCACTCTTGGTTTAATACCAAACCATACTTCAAATGGTGTCTTCTCCTTCAATGCTCGAGTTTTCATTCAGTTTTGCAAATATACAACAGTGAAGCATGCCTCAGGCCAAAATCTCCTTGGTACTTGCATTCCAGCCATCATAGCTCTTGCCATCTCCATAATTATCCTATTTTTCCTCTCTGACACTCCATTTTGTTGTGGAGTATAAGCAACTGAAAATTGATGATAAATCCCTTCTCTTTCAAGATAATTCTTCAACTCATTCAATACATACTCTCCCCCTCGATCACTTCTCACACACCTCATCTTTTTGCCACATTGTCCTTCAACTTCTGCCCTCCACACCTTGAACATGCCAAACACTTGATCCTTACTTTTTATAAAGTAAATCCAAGTGTATCTTGAAACATCATCAATAAATTCTACATAGTATCTGCTCCCTTCAGCTGAGGGTGTGTTCATTGGTCCACAAACATCAGTGTGCACCAATTGTAGCTTCTCCGTGGCTCTCCATTCACTTGTAGGGAAAGGTAAGATATGGCTCTTTCCCTTAGCACATGGCTCGCATACATTCTTCAGCTTGCTACTCAATTGAGGCAGCCCATGAACCAACTCTTTTCTTTGCATTTCAACAATGTAATCTACATTTCCATGTCCATACCTCCTATGCCACAATTGTGTCATTTCTATCACAGGTACAACAGTAAAGACTCCATCTACTTCTGCCATACGAAGATTAAAAACCCTGTTCACCATTGCTACTTTATGAACTAGTTCTACTTGGTCATTGAAAATTCTGCACATGTTGTCTTCGAAGTACACTTTGTAGTTCCTCTCTAAAAGTTGTCCTACACTGATCAAATTCTGATATAACTCAGGAATGTAATACACTTCTTCAAGTATGGTGCTTCCTGCCTTAGTAACCAGCTCTGCATTCCCTTTCCAAGTTACGGGTATGATGTCTCCATTGCCAATCTTCATAACAGTATTTAAATCTTGTTTTGTTTCAACAAAAGTCTCATTTTTCTTTGTCATATGGTTAGAACAACCACTATCAATCAACCAATCTCCTCCTTTCTCAACATTTGCCTCAGCTCCACAGAACTTGACAGTTGATGCTTGGTTTTCTGGTTGATGCCAAGTTTCCACCACAAAGACACTTTCTTCAGTTATTGATTTTTCGGATGGTTTAGTTGGCTGTGAGGGTCCAGGTTGTGTATTGGAGTTTGGCTGTGGGTAAGTTGGGAATTTAGGCACATTTCTGAAGAGGTTTGAGTAGAAGAATGATTTACTTGAGAGGTATTTTGTGGCAATTGGTTTGGAGCTTGGATATGCATTGGTTGATATTGTGGTTGTTGTAAGTAGTTGGGCTATGACATGTAAGGATGGTTCATTTGTGGTTGAATAGATTGATGAGGAATTGTTTGAGGCTGGTGTTGATAATGCTGTGGAGTGTGTGACTTTCCCGAGCTACTAACATAGTGTGCTTGATACATTTGGTGTTCAGGGAAATTTTGGTAAGATTTGGTCTGATTTGGTGATGGATTTGAGGAGGTATTTTGTCTTAGAAAGGGATGTATTGGTGGGGTTTTTCCATAGATAAGGCTTTAGGGATTTTGTTGTTCGGATATCCACCTTTCATAGCAAACTCTTCTTGAATGCCTCCTCTTCCCACAATAAATACAATCTGCATTTTCATTCCAAAAACACTCTTCAGCTCCATGATTGGTTTTTCCACAAAATTTGCAGCTTGGATACATGCCCCATCTTGATACTCTTGCTCCACTTTGCATCTGATTTGCATTGTTACCAAAAAAATGGTTAATGGTTTGGAGGTTTGGATAAAGCACAGGTGATGGATGTTGAGTTTAAAGATAAACTCGAGGTTGTTGATTTTGTATCTGAGGTTAGTAAGAGTACTGCTGTGGATAGGGTAATGGTTGGTACTAATTTTGGTTGTTATGTGGGAGAGTTTGTGACTGATGGTGGGTTTGGGAATGCATCAGACTTGGTTCAGGATGGTTTTGATTCAGGTTTCTTGTTTGGGTTTGGAAAGGTGGATTTTTTGGTACCTTAAACGGTTCAGCCTTCAAGGCATATTCCTCACCTTCTCTTCTCACCCTATGCCTCTCTTCATGCATTTTCAAAACATTAAAAACTTGCTCCAAAGTAACAGAATCAGGGTCAGTACTAAACTGCCATTCAACAGGAGCTATGTTAGCTTCAAAACTTAAAGGCCATCTGCTCAGAAATTTGTCAACTAACCTCTCTGAACTTGTATTTTCACCAAAATCCTTCAATTGTTGTACTAGCCCCATGAATCTTGTCTTTGCAGCAGCTACATTCTCTTCATCCTTCATTGAAAAATTCTCAAAACTCCTCATAACAGCTTGCTTCTTTAATCTTAAGGATTGTGCAGACCCCACATGCTCTAGTTTCAATGTTTCCTACAGCTCTTTGGAGTTCTTGCATCCAGCATGTCTCAATAAGATGGTTTCACTCACCACCAATCTTAGGAAAATGAGAGCTTTGAAGTCTTTGTCTCTATCTTGTCTCACCCTCAACTCTTGTTGTTCTGTCATGTTTGTTATTTCTCCATAATCAACAACTCCTTCATTCACCACATCCCAGCATCTGTAGACTCATTGCTGGAGTGCTCGTCCCTGCCATGCTTCTATTTAGTCCAGGTTAGGTGAACCGTGAAGCTCTGATACCACTCTTGAAGATGCCCTCACGAAGGATTGAAGAAAGCACCTTCAGCACACAGCCTGTCGAGCAATGAATCTGATTGAAACAAATCGTCAAACACTTGCTGCACTGTTCACACAAGTTTCCTCCAAATGATAAATGTTGGAACTTCTACCCCTGGATTTTGATCTGAATGTTTGATGTACCTCCAAAAATTGCAACTCAATTCCTCACAAATCAATGAATGTATGATAGATGATTTTGTGTAAATTGGAAAATGAATGTAGCTCTCCTATTGTATCCGAATAGTAAACTTCTGTTTTACAAACTCTGAGTTAAAATCTACTTCAACTATTCATTTTTCATAGTGAAACTTTGCTTCTGAAGGAATAAAAATGATATAGAAAGATGACAATCAAATCGAAAGAAACAGAATTGGAACTTGCAAACTGATGGAATTTGGTTTTACTCTCAAAACTTATCCCAAACTAGTTTTAGGTTTTTGAAAAAACAGAACATCAACTAAAAAACTTCTTCTCTACTTCTGTTACTCAACTTAAACCACTAGCTACTAGATATCAAAACTGAAATCAAAAGTGAAAACAAGGCTCAGAAAAATGAAAAACTTGAACTGAAGGTTTTGAATTGATGGTTTTTTTATTTCTGCATTACATTCTACTTCTAAAATGAGCTTCATATATGCTCTAAACATCTGATACAATTTTTCTAATAGCTGAAAAGTAAAAACAAGAACTAAAGGTTAAAGCTAGTCTAGTACATGTATTTCTTCGTTTGGCAAAACACAAAAGTAACCAATTCGTCTTTTTTTTTTGCAAAAACAGAAACTGATGTCTTCAACAGTCTTTGATGCTTCAGCCAACAAAATCCTGACATCCAAATCTGATTGTCGGGCTATGAGAGTGAAATGCTTGATGAATGGACCAGCTGCCCTTGTTTTGCTTATCTCCAATAACTTTTGATTATGCTAATTAATCTAACTTGATTTGCTTAAGCTTTTTTCATTTTTCCTACTCTGCATCTCTTCTTCTGATTTCCTTCTTGCTGCAGATTTTGATTTTTCTTCAATCTACACAGCTGCTTCAATTTCCTTCGAATTCCTTAAACTCCTTCTCTTCTTTATCTTCAAACTTCAGAACTTTGTTTCTTGAATGCATAGCCTTCTAAATTACCCCCAAAATCAATAGCTCGATTTTTCTGATGAGTCTTGGAGGCTTCAACCTGATATTCACCTTCCTTTTCTTCTTCAGTTTAGTTGCTATTGTAAGGTCTTCAGCTAGCTTCAACATAGCATGTTTTACAAAACAATTCATTCCGACAGTTTGTACATTCACTATGTAAGTATAATGGCTCCAAGGGGTGTCAATTGTGAAATCAGAATAGGGAAGATTCACCATTAGCAACCCTGGGAGTGATTACTTGGAGCTAGTATTCATAACCAGATGCTCCCATTTTTTATGTAATCGCAATTGATTCACTTTACCCATATATTTTCCTTTTCCTTGCACTACTTCCATAGATTCTTAGCTAGAAGAATTTTGCTCATTCTCTTGACATAAGTTATATGCTTAATCCCCCATTCTGGTAGGTAAACCGAAGCCCAGTTGACCTGGGAAATATTCTTATTGCTGCTAGGTCCACTCCAGATAAAGTCTGTTACTAACTTATCCAATGTTTATGACACCCTTAGGTATAGCCAGATATGAGCATTGGAAGACATATAAGTCAGATAGTGACAAAATATGTAATAGGACAAAATAATTATGGCTCAGCTTTTATTCCTTATTCTCTACTCTATATATAGAGTAGTCGGTTGTAACAGAAAGATACGAAGAGATATGAAGGAAAATAAAAGGATAATGAAGTGGATCAAAAGCATGGATTTGGACTGAAGAGAGAATGGGCTGGACTATTAGTCCAGAACCTTTATCTCAGGCCCAACCAAAAGCTAACAACACTTTTGACCCATCAAGTTAAACTAAACCCTTTGACCATCATATTTCTTGTCTAGGTTTAGATCTCTTCCTTAGTTGTCTTCACACGCCGCCGCAAGCTCGAAGTGGGTTGATATCGCCGCCGCAAGCTGGACTGTAGATGTTGTCAAAGCCGAGCTTGAGTAGTAGATCGTGGAAAGAAGACTTTGGTAGAGCCTTTGTGAAGATGTCCGCGAGGTGAACGTTGCTGGAGACGGGAAGATGAATGATGCCCTTCTGGAGTTTTTCACGAACAACATGGCAATTGATCTCGATGTGCTTTGTTCGTTCGTGAAAGATTGGATTTTCTGCGATGTGTATGGCCAAGAGGTTGTCGCAATAGAGGTTCGCCGGTCGGAGATGGTCGATCCCGATGTCTTGAAGGAGGTAGAATAGCCACTGGAGTTCACAAGTTGTGGTAGCGAGAGCTCTATATTCGGCTTCAGAAGAACTTTTGGAGACCGTTGGTTGCTTCTTCGAATTCCAAGAGATCAACGAGGACCCGAGGAAAATACAGTAGCCAGTGATGGACTTGCGGGAGTCGGGGCAAGTTCCCTAGTCTAAATCAGAGAAAGCACAGAGCTTGATTGGTGAGTCTCGGTGAAAGTACAACCCTTGACTCGGTGATCGCTTCAGGTAGCGAAGGATGTGATATGCTGCTTGAAGGTGAGAAGTTGTTGGTGCAGTCATAAATTGCGAAAGTTATTGAACAGCAAAGGAAATGTCGGGGCTTGTAGTGGTTAGATAGAGAAGCTTACCAATCAAGCAGCGGAAGGAGGAGGGATCATCAAGGTGGTCTCCAGATGAGGATAGTCGGAGATCTGAGGCCATAGGAGTGGCAGCTGGTTTGGATAGCAGGAATCCGGTGTCTTGAAGTAAGTCAACTGTATACTTGTGTTGACTCAGATAGAGGATCTTGCTAATTCAAGTCCTAAAAAGTATTTTACAGGGCCGAGATCTTTGATTTTGAAGGCATTATCAAGGAAATCCTTGGTGGTTTGTATGAGCTGCAAGTCATCACTGGCCAGTAGCACGTCGTCAACATAAACAAGTAAGATGATAAAATATGTACCTTCTGTTTTTGTGAACATTGAGTGATCTGATTGTGACTGAGCAAAGCCTGTGGAAAGGAGAGCAGTTGTTAATTTGGAGTGCCATTGGCGACTTGCCTGTTTCAGACCATAGATGCTCTTTTGGAGATGGCAAACAAGATCTGCACGTGGTAGAGCTAAGCCGGGAGGAGCTTTCATGTATACTTCTTCATGTAAGTCTCCGTGTAGAAATGCATTGTTTATATCCAGCTGATGCAATAACCAGTTTTTCTGTGCTACTAATGCCAATAGAATTCTGATGGTTGTCATTTTTACCATAGGTGAGAATGTGTCTGTATAGTCCAATCCTTCTTGCTGAGTAAAGCCTTTGGCAACTACACGGCTCTTGCACCTTTGGAGACTCCCGTCTGCATTAAACTTCAGTTTGTGGACCCATTTGCAGTCAATTGTCATTTTTCTTAGAGGTAAGGGTTTAAGTTCCCAAGTGTTATTTACTTCCAGGGCTTTTAATTCTGTTTGCATTGCTTCTCTCCATTCTGGATATTGGTCAGCTTCCTTATAGGTAGTGGGCTCTTTGAGTGAAGAGAGCCTAGTGTAGAAAACACGATATTGAGGAGACAGGTGATCATAAGATAGAACAGTGGAGAGGGTATGAGGTGAAGTGTGGGAAATGGTAGGGCAGTGATAATCTACGAGGTGTGATGGAGGTTTGGTTTGTCTTGTTGATCTGCGCAACAGTGGATTTGAGTTTGGAGGAGTAGGGGAAGTGATAGGTTGTGTGGGTAAAGATTGTTGGTTGGATGAAATTGATGGAGTGAAATCATCAGGGAGTGTGGCTGATTGAATGGGTAGTATAGGTGAAGGTAGGTTGGGAATGATAGTTGGGGTAAGGTAAGGAAACATAGTTTCATAAAAATGTATGTCTCTGGTAAACAAATATTGGTTAGAGGTGAGGTCAAAAACCTTATAGCCTTTAGTACCTGTAGAAAAACCAATAAAAACACATTTTCTTGCCCTTGCATTGAAGTTTCCTCTATTTGCTTCTTTGGTGGAAGCAAAACAAAGACATCCAAATATCTTTAAACTTGCTAAATCTGGGTTAGTACCAAATAACACAGAATATGGAGATCGGTTGGATAATAGAGGTGAAGGAATTCGGTTGATTAGGTAGACTGCATGAAGAACACAATCTGCCCAAAACTTTGTAGGTAGGTTTGCTTGCATTTTTAGAGCTCTTGCTACATTCAAAATGTGCTGATGCTTTCTTTGAGCTCTGCCATTCTATTGTGGGGTTTCAATACACGAGGTTTCATGCAAAATTCCTTTTTCCTTGTAAAAGTCATTCATGCAAAATTCTATTCCATTGTCACTACGAATGCGTTTAATATGTGTCTCAAATTGCCTTTCAACATAAGAACAATAGCCTTTTATTATATCTCTAGTTTTGGTTTGTGTCTCATCATATATATCCATGTCATTCTGCTATGGTCATCCACAATTGTGAGGAAAAATTTATAACCAAGAATGGAGGGACTATGATAGGGACCCCAGATATCAACATGAATCAAATCAAAGCAAACTTTAGTAATTGAGGTACTAAAATGAAAAGGCAACCTTTTTTGTTTAGCAAAATGACAAACATCACATTGATCAGTGTTTTGGAAAACAATAGTAGAATCTAATCTAGACAAAGTGTGTAGTCTTTGATTAGAGATATGCCCTAGTCTCTTGTGCCATAGATTTTCTTAAGGTGAGGAGACATGACAGAGAAGAGAGGTGTGAGCTGGACTTGAGGCAGATAGGTGATAGAGACCATTGACTTGGTTAGCAAAACCAATCATCTTCATAGTTTTGACATCCTGAATTTCACATGAATGACGTGCAAAAATCAGTTGACATGGATAAGAACTAGTAAGCTTGCTAATAGAGATTAAGTTGAAAGAAAAAATAGGCACAAAAAGCACATTGGTAAGAGTTAATGAAAAAATGTTGACAGTTCCTATATGTGTAACAGGGATAAAGTTTCCATTTGGCAATCGGACATTTAAGGAGTCTACTGCTTTATAGGCTGAAAAGAAATCTAAAGAACAAACAATGTGGTCAGTAGCTCCAGAATCAAGGATCCATGTGGATGACCACAAACTAGAAAATTGGTGAGATTTGGATGTACCTTTTGGGTTAATTGAGAGTGTATTGATCTGGGGTGTGCTTACTGATGTTTTTCCCTTTGTCTCCCCTTCTTTGTGCAGAATTTCCATCAGCTGAGAGTATTGATCTGAAGTGAGGTTGAATGAGGGACTGTGATGCCCTTCTTCCTTTGGAAATGAAAAACTTTCAATCTCTGAGGAGTGGCTGTCCTGGTAAGTTTCAACTTGGTTGATTGTTTTGAATTTACTTTGATTAGTGTCACGGTTTTGATGAAATGTTCTGACATTGGAAAAATTTGGGGGATAACCATGCTTCTTGTAGCATATGTTTTCAACATGTCCAATATTCCCACAGTAGGTGCAAATAGGTTTTCTGTTATGTTGATAAGTGTTCTTGAGGTTCAATGATGGGTGAGGATAATGCATGTTGGGTGTTTAATTGTCTTTCATGTTGTGCAACCATAGCAAAAACACGTTTGATGTCAGGTAAAGGATCCATAAGCATAATATGTGACTTGACAATAGAATAAGAGTCATTCAACCCCTTTAAAAATCTGATTACACAGTCACCTTCTTGATAAGTCTTAAATGTAGTTAAAACATCACAAGTGCATTGAGGCTCACACTTGCATTTAGGTAAAGGTCTTAAGTTGAATAGTTCATCCCATAGCATTTTAAGATGTGTGTAGTAGTCAGAGACTGAAAGATTACCTTGCTTGTGACTGTATATTTCTTCTTGAAGATCCGAAATTCTAAAAGAATCAGTTTGGGAGAATCTGTCCTCCAAGTCTTTCCAAACCTCAACAACAAAGTCAAACCAAATCACACTTTGTGCAATGGAATCTGTTACTAACCTTAATAACCATGATAAAACCATTGTGTTGCATCTTTCCCAGTACATGAACAAAGGATCTTCTCTTTGTGGCATTGCAATAGAACCATCTATGAATCTGTGTTTATTTTTTGATAACAGGGCCATCCGAATGGACCTTGCCCAAGAGTGATAATTAGTGCCTGTCAAAGGTGAGGAAACAAGGACTAAAGATGAGTTTTCATTTGGATGAAGATAAAAGGGGCTAGCTGGATGATCTTCTGGTCGGATAACATTCTGTGGGTGTGGTTGATGATGTGTTTGGTTGGTGGTAACACTGGTATATTAGGAACCAAGAGCACCTGACATAATGATGATGAAAAGAATAAAAGAGGGCAGAAAAGAAGAAAGCAAGGAGGAGCCAGCAGAGGAAGAAAAGGGGTCGAGCTTCTTTACTGCTTTGATACCATGAGAAAATATGTAATAGGACAAAAATTGGCTCAACTTTATTCCTTGTTTTCTACTCTATATATAGAGCATTCTGTTGTAACAGAAAGATCTGAAGAGATCCGGAGAAAAAAATAAAAGAGAAATAAAAAGGCTAATGACATGGATCAAAACAGATGGATTTGGACTGAAAAGAGAATGGGTTGGACTATTAGTCCAGAACCTTTCTCTCAAGCCCAATAGCTAACTTCAACCCTTTGACCCATCAGACTAACTAAACCCTTTTGACCATCATATTTTCTGTCTAATTTTAGATCTCTTCGTTAGTTTTCTTCACACATACATCCCACAAAATGAGACTTGGAAACTAATGCAAATGATAAATATGAATATCAGACTCATATGGATTGCGACGATCAATCAGGATTTAGACATTAGTGAATGTTTCATTGTATGGATTCCTTCTCCTATAAGCTATCTCCAACAAAG
>JAOQMR010092486.1:3549-13693 GCA_027563865.1 Erythroxylum pelleterianum
AAGAAAAAGGACGGGACTTTCATATTATGTATTAATTATAGGAAAATAAATCAAGTGACAGTTAAAAACAAGTATCCCCTACTGAGAATATTATTTACTCGATCAATTATAGGAAAATCAGGTGTTTAGTGAACTAGATTTGAGGTCAGGGTATTATTAATTGAAAATAGCAAAAGCTGATGTACCAAAGAGTGCATTCAGAACCAGATATGGAGACTTCGAGTTTTGGTGATGCCTTTTGGATTGACGAATGATCTGGTGGCCTTTATGGCCTTGATGAATAAATTATTCCAACCTTACTTAGATCACTTTGTTATTATATTCATAGATGATATCTTGGTGTACTCGAGGAGTAGAGAGGAACATTCTGAGCATTTGAGGTTAATTTTACAGATGACGAGAGAGAAGAAATTGTATGACAAGTTTAGTAAGTGTGAATTCTAGCTTGATCAAATGGTGTTCTTGGGTCATCTAGTATCTGGACAAGGTATAAAGTTAGAACCAAAGAAAGTGAAGACCGTGATGAAATGGGAAGCACCTAGAAAGTGTTAAAGATTTGGAGTTTTCTTAGGCTAGTAGGTTTAGGCTAGCAGGTTATTACATGAGGTTTGTTGAGGGGTTCTCATTGATCTCAGCCCCTTTAACAAAGCTTCTGAGGAAGAACTTACCTTTTCCATGGACTGATGAATGTCAAAGGAGTTTTGATGAGTTAAAACATCGATTAACTACGACACCAGTGTTGACTATTTCACCTGGATCTGGAGGATACGTTGTATACAATAATGCTTCATACCAGGGGTTAGGGTGATCTTTGATGCAGTATGGTAAAGTGATTGCTTATGCTTCGAGATAGTTAAGGCCTCATGAGTTCAATTATCCAGTTCATGATTTAGAGCTTATTGCAGTAATGTTTGCTTTGAAAATTTGGAGCATTATTTATATGGTGAAACGTTTCATAATTTTACAAAGCTTATACCGATATTAAATGAAAGGATCAGAATAGCTCAAAGCAAAGTTATAGAATTAGTGAAGATTATAGAGAAGTTAAAATAGAATCCGAGTTATGAGTTTGAATTAAGAAATAATACATTATGGTTGATTAAGAGATTATGTGTACCAGATGTTGATGGTTTGAGAAAGGAAATTTTGGAGAAAGCACACATAGCAGCCTATGGTATGCATCCTGGTACTACTAAGATGTACAATACTCTGAAACAACATTTTTAGTGGCCAGGGATGAAAAAGCAAGTGGATGAGTATGTTTCCAGGTGTTTGACATGCCAACAAGTTAAGGCAGAGCATCAAACTCCGGTTGAGAAATTGCAGTCATTACCTATTCCAGAGTGAAAATGGGAGATGATTACAATGAATTTTATTATGGGTTTGCTGAGAACTTCGAGGCAACATGATGCCATATGGGTCATTGTTGACAGATTAACAAAATCAGTTCATTTCTTATCTATTAGAGAGAATAATACACTAGATCAGTTAGCTCGGAAATATGTAAATGAGATAGTGAGGTTATGATAGGTGGCATTTGTACATACTTTTCTTATGATAATTTGTTAGTTAATCATGATAAATTGATTTTTTTTTAATTTTTTTAGGTTATGTTTTGTCTTATTTTCATATAATTGCATGATTATGTATGAATGTATGTGAATATGCATGAATGTGTGTGAAATAGGTCTTTATGATTAGGTTTTGCATGAATTTTGCATGGCAATATTGCACGTCTTTTTCTTACATTATTTTGGTATGAATTGCATGTGTTTTGGGCATGATTAAGTGATTAACTTTGTTGTTAATCAATAGGTTTGAAGGTGGTTTTGAGGGATGGAAGGATAGAAGAACCAAAGAGAAAGCAAGTCATGTGACCTAAAGGAAAGCTAGAATTTTCCTGGGCTGACCCATCACCAATGTTAAGCTTTCGCAAGATACAATTCTTATTGTACTTTTTTAAGAGGAGATATTCATATTCAAATTTACAAAATAAAGGTCCAATTCGGATAATAAATCAATAAGATATCACGGATTGAAGTTAAGACAGAAAACAGAGTTTTCTGGAAAATTCTAGCTGGCAACTTCCTCCTTCCTACGTCGTTTTAAGCACTAAATGGGGTATAAAAACTCAATTTTAAACCCTATAAAAGGTGAAGATCGTGAAATACATCCAATGGAGAGAGAATAATGCATTTTTGAGAGCAAAATCAAGAGAATTCAAGGTGGAATCAAAACATTTCAAAGAGACACAAAGCTGCCACGATAGAATTCCAGCTTTGCTCTTCAACATATAAGCCTTACTTCTTCTCTTTTCTTGCTTCTTTGTTGTATTTTGTTGATTGAGAAGGATGTATGGATATGTTATGAGCATGTTGGATGAGATTTTGATGGATTTCTAAGTAGTTAGTAGGATTGCCTAAACTATGTAGTACCTCACTTTATTTAATGTGGCATTGGAAATAAGTGACAAATGACTCAGTTAAATGGATGACAAGTGTATTGAGTATAATTGCGAAAGTGGCCCTTTAAGTTTGTGACAAATGTCACTTTAGACTTGTGACATGTGGAGCAATAGAATGGTGTCATGTGGAGCTTTACAAATTGTGACATATATAGCCTTATAATTGGTGACATGCGTAGCCTTAAAATTGGCGACATGTGTAGCCTTACAGGTCGTGATATATTGAGGCTTAAATGAGTGACATGTGGAGACTAAAGTAAGTGACACATGGACTAATAGAATAGTGATATATGGACCAATAGAAGGATAACACATGTACCAATAGAATGGTGACCAATGGACCAATGGACCAATGGAATGGTGACACATAGATTAGTTTGAATTTTTTGAATTTTCTCGAGAAAATGGATGAAAAGGAAACAAAAGTGAGAGTGAAGGTCATTCATAGGGTTAAAAGAGGGAGAAAAACGAAAATGGGAAGAGAAGGAGACAAAAAGGGGAAGAGAAGAGGAGAAGGAAAGTAGTTATCAAGGTAAGTTGAAATTCTGGATTCAGTTTCATCTTTCTATTTCGATCTATCTTAAATATTCTTAAAGCACAAATTTGAAGAAACTCAAAGAATGAAAGTTGCAGATATAGTCTTAAATTGACCTTTGTGAAGTGTCTTGACAAAATAGTGACTAGATCTCAAGTTATGCTGATTTCCATAATACTGCCTATGATAGACCCCTGTGTAGGAACTTTGTATTATTTCCTGATTTTTGAGGACCTTAGAGTCCGAATTAGTGAAAGTATAAAACATGAAAAATGATTATTTATGTCTTATTAATGCTTCTGTGAAACTGTTTTGTTAGGAGATGTATTGATAATGATTTATTGAGGTTTTGAGTATTGGTTGCCAGTCTGTTTCTTACTAGAAATAGGACATAATTTGGATGGAGATTATATTTTAAAGAGAGATGCTATTTGCGTAATTATTAGATATATTAAGACTAATGGAAGTCTAGTTTCAGGAGGCTTAAGAATCATAGCATTTGGATCTTTGTAGAGAGAGTTATGATTAAAAAAATATAACTTGTTCATAAAGGAACATTAGGAAGAAAAGGTTGTGAACATTGCATATAAGGTTAGGTTAGCTTGATGGTTGAGGAGACATTGAGCTGAATTAGTAAGTTAATTATGGACCTATTGACATATGTTAGAATAACATTTATGATGATTGATTAAGGCTGAATTTTGTTATGGTTGTGCATGGATATGAGATACATGTTTGAGTAGTAAATACATTGTATATTTTTATATATAAAGGCTCGGGAGCTGTGGATCAAGGAGCTTATACCGAGGATTGTTGAAGTCAAGGGAGTGTATACCTTCTTTTGAGGTGGGTTGGGGAAACCATATCTCTGAAATAGGATAGGACATCCCAAGACATGCACGATGACTTGTATGTGAATTTTGAACCTAGGTAATGCATAGTATAATTGAATCTCAAATGGATTCTAGTATACTTGTGTGTTTAATAAATGACATTGCTTTGAATAACTCTTTGCACTTGGAGTACAACTGATGTTTTTATTACGTATTTTGAGAAATAATATTGTTTTTAACAAATCTACACTTAAAGTGCAAAGAACAATGTTTTATTTTCTGAAACTACATTTTTGAACAACTTTGTACTTGGAGTGCAAAAGATGACTTTTATTATATAAAATAATGTTTTGGAACTTACATATGCATAATCGAATCATGTATGATGCGTGTATGTGTTCTCTTTTGGCTTAGAGCCATGGTAAGGTTCCATTTTATCGGTTGGACCGATAAATAAAGGCATGGTACCTTACTTGATTTTTGTACTTAATATTTTTATATGATTTTTATGATTACTGAGGTAACGATTGGCCAATCGTGTGCTGGGCATAGCAGATTAAGCGACCCTCGTATCCTTGATGTTGGTACTTAAAAGTTGAGTCATCGTATCGACATCTTCTATAGGACTTGCAGCTGATTCCATACCTAGGGTTTGGACACTGACGAGGTCATCACTAGGGTCAAGACAATCTTGTCGACTGTAGTCTGGACTCATCACAGACGAAAGTTAAGTCAACACCGGGAATCAATGGGTGTGCACACTAGTTTGGCCGACTAATGGTGACACACATGATTTTTTTTTCTTATTCTGAGATTTTTTCTGACGAGATTTAATTTATACATGTGATGTTTTTCTGGTTTTATGCACTGGAACTAAAACCTATGTTTACCGGTTGAGTGATTAATAGGTTAGGACTATGTGGTTTCTAAACAGTATACGTTGAGTCATAGGCTAGGCCTGTGTGTTTCTATGTCATGTATATTCGCTTCAAAGGTGGTTATATGTATGCGAAAAACTCGTTCTTAGGTTATCTAGACCGTCTTGGTATGTATCGGGTTCTGTTTGTGATATATTCTTTTCCTGCTCACTGAGTACATAGTGTACTCACTCCCTCCGCTTTCCAACCATGCAGGTTAATTTGGTGAACTTGAAGCTCTGAGTGTACCGTGCGATCTTTTGACATTTTCGGGATATTACCACATTATGGTAGTCTCTGTTTTGTACTTTTTTGGTATAGTGGCTCATGAACTATTTTTATTAAGTTGGTTATGTTGATATGCTTTAGGATTTCTTAAATTAACTTTTGACTATCTTATGGTTTATAAATGACCTTATATATAAACCTTTTGTACTGTTGTTGAGATTACTCTTGAGTGAACTTAAAAGTCCAGAAGTTGTGGTAGAGTTTTAAATGTGAATATAGAAGTGCATTTAAAAATGATTTACAGGTATTTTAATTGAGTTTTGGGATTTTCAAAATACAATCATTGAGTTGTCCAAAATGTTTTTAAAGGATATTCAATTAACCTTGCATAGTCAAGTTAAGGGTACCGTAAGTATCCTTAGCCTAGGTATGCTGTGGTTATCATGTGCCCGATGTGGTTTCGGGTCATGATAACCTTGATCTTAGGTTTGCGCAAGAAACCAACGCTTCTAGTTAAAACCGACCCATTAATTTGGAAATCCTATTTCCATGGTTCGAACATATCCGTGTAGAGCAGGCTTGGGTTTGCCCAACAACCCTAACTTTAAAAGGACTCTAGTTCTCACCATATTAAAGGAAGGCGTTAGTTGTAATATTCTAATTAAAGGATTTGACTAAGGTCTCATCTAACTTAGATGATATATATATAACTACATGGCATGATATGGACTACCCAATCAAATTGGGCCTAAGCCCATAATCACCCATCATGTAACCCCACACATTCTCCTAACCATGCATTCTCTAATGCATATATGTAAACACATCATTTTGTTTATGACATCTTATGGATCCTAACATGAAAGCCCAATCTAACACTTAGATCTAAGCCCAATCCAACACTTAAATTTTCTATCTTCCTCTTACTAACTTGGGTAAAATGACTATTGTATGTTATTTCGATTGGAATTAATATTAATCTAATTAACATGAATTCCTAATTCTAGAATTAATTCATAATTATTTTACCTTAAATTAATTATTTGATATCTAAAATTAAACAACTTCAATTTTGTCATACATGCCAATTTTTCTAGTCTTACTAGAAAATCTATTGCTTTACAAAATTAATTCAAAATTAATTTCTATAATTTTCCAAAATTTTCAGAACATCAAATCATCATTCCAAGAATCTCTATGTCATTTCATGATGATCAAAATAATTGAGGAAAATTATCCTAATCACCGAAACACCAATAAGATACCAAAAATGACAAATATGACTTCTAAAATTTTCTAGAATTCAAATTTTGAACAAAATCATTAAGGCATGCATCAAGCATAAAATTAACACATTTTATCACATAAAAATATTTTAAAGGTTCTAGAACCGAAATATAAACATACAAAAACATCAAACAAAACAGATCCTACAATTTCTAGAAAATTGTCCAGATCTGGAAAATTGTTTGATAAAATTATTTAAAAATTTTAGTAATTCTAAAAAATTACAAAGGCATAAACACATCCCAAATATGTTCACATAACTTTTCCATAATCAAATTCCACGAAAATCATGTGTAACCTCATCAGTTTAGCCAATAGACATCATATGCCCAGCAGAAAGACAGATTGCATGCATGTTCTTGTGAATTCAAAATTAAATATTTTAATCACATTAAAAAAATATTTTCAATCACACTGAATCATTCACGTACATATTATGAACAGATTGGTGAAAGAAAATCGTGAAAACCATTTTTCTATAATTAATTTCTAACAAAACTTTACAATACTCTAAGCTGTCACAACCATGAAAACAATTTTCACATGTCATGTATTCTACATCTAACAAAGCATAAGATGGCTCTGATACCACTATTAGGTTCCGATCATGTATCTCATACATAATATATATCAAATATAGGCATTGTAAACAAAATGAAAACTCAAAAACTAGATATACTCATGCATATAGATATAGCAAAACAAAAACTTGAAATGTAATATGTTTATATATCTTTCTGGCGATCTTCTTCGTTCTTTAATCTTCTCCCCATTGGGTTGTCGTAAATCACAACGATCAATGCAGACTGTCTCTAATGAAAGCATAGACAAAGATAGAAGGATGAAACCTCACTAGGAGATGCATATAATTCTTTCTTTGTGCTAGCAAAGACAAGAACTCTTGAGAGAGTTAGAGACAAAAAATGTGTGTGTAAGAAAAAAAAAACCTTTCTTTTTCTTTTTCTTGTGTCTTACACAAGATGCACGAAAATAATCTCAGTTTTCTGCACCATTTGGCCCTCCATAACCCCCATCACTAATGGAAAGTTATGGGAAGTTAATGGTCATGAATAGCATGCATTAATGGAAGCCAACAAGACTTATTTCTAATCCATTCCATGCAACATTTTCTACCATGACCACATCGCGATACAATCCCGAAACACTCTCTCATATCTTGAATCACCATTTAAGATCATTTTATTCATCCTTCGAATCTCCTTTGTGTGTGACCCATTAGGTTCTCAATTATGTTGGCCGCTTAAATTAACACTTAATTTAAGTAAGTCAAGAGCGGTATCTAGCAACACGTCATAACTCCCAATTCACCGAAAAGTCAGTGGTTTGGCTACCCTTCCATACCCAATGTTGCCGTGCAATTCATCCTTTCACTATTTATACCCCACTTGGTTTAGAGTATGGTCAAAGTGTCAACTCCCACTAGACTGACTACGTCACATTTAGTCCAACTGTTATTAGATCTTGTCCTGAGGATCTTATTACTATATGTATCATTGAAGACTCTCTTCATGACACATATATGCTCTGGTAGAGACTCCCGATTAATGAACTTGTCAAGAGGACGTGGGTATCATCTCTTTCTATCAGGAGTGGTGAATCCTTTATTGGCTACTCAATTACTTCGGAATACCTCAAGTTGTACCCAATCACCACCTTATGAGTAACTCTTGAATAGAGTCAAAGCATAGGATCAGTATCCAAGATATCCTTAAGTATCTCAAATCAAAAAGATATTTGCACCATTACTGTGATGAGATTATCATTGACATTAGAATAAAATATCCATATGATTATCTCATAGTAGGTCAATCTAATGTACTTACTATCCTTAGTAAGCATCCATATGTTAACTGTAAACAACTCATGTCTACAACTTATGAGATCTACTGTTTGACCTAATCAAGAAGTATAACATATGCTAGTCTAACTGGATTAATGATATCCCATCTCATTAATCTTATGACTAGGGAAAGTTTAGATACTAACATAATTACACATGATAAGAATCTCATTATCATGATCTCACCATGATTTCCTCCATGCTATGTTTTGTATCAAGGACTTTATTAAATCAATTTATGATCAACATCAAATCCATAAACATATGAACATCGAAATAATGAAAAATGCCTTTATTAATCATAAAATGGTTTGTACAATAAGTACTAAAGGTGATTGCCTTTAGAGCACTTCTCAAACATATATCCTAGGTTATTCGATAGTTAGGTTTAATTAACGATCGTATCTTGATTAAATACTACCTAAAGGAAAACTTGAGTTAATCATTAACCCACAATTAATGGTTGCCAGGAGAGATTTGAGAACAACAAATCAATGAAATATGTTTAATTAGGGAGTAGGCCAAGATTGAATCAAAGAACAGAGTCCCTACTGAATTCCCTTTTTTATCATTTTTTACATGTTTTCTTTAATTTTGTTTTATCAGTATAGTTTTATTTTTTTCTTGTTTGAAAAATCCAAAACCCAAAATTAGATCTTTGTTTTTCTGGTAATTTTCTAATTTTCACCAGCTGCTACCTTCTTACCTAAAATTATTCTCTCTTTATTCTTTAACTACCCTTTATTTTTGCATAGTTATTATAAGAACTTTGCATGTTTTGGTATTTGTTTAATTGCTTCTAGAAGTGGTATACCAACCTGTAAGGAAAAAGAGGAACACGTGCATTAGATGATATGGGTAAAGAAAAATCAAAGTTTACCTTAATTGCATCTTGAGCTGGAACTTCAAAATTTTTTTCTCTCCTTCTTTATGCTTTTCTACCTCCATTGTTAAGGAAGATTGGGATTGAATTTCCTTTTCATACTAATTTTCATTGCACTCACATTCTCCTTAGGATTCGCTACCGTTTGTTAAGATAAATTTCTCGTTGCTTGTGCTCCCAATTTACTAACAGAGGTGGTTAATTGAGTGATCTGATTTCCTTAGTACTGAATGCTTGCTCATGTTTCCTATTGAAATTATTATGTATTAGTAGCAAGTGCCTTAACAATTTCTTCCAAATACATACCAATTTGAAAATTGAGATTAAGCATGTGTAGGTACTTGAGGTTGTCTATTGAAATTATGAGGTTAGTAACTTTACTACCTTCCTTGATTTCTATAACTAAATTTTGGATGATCACTCAATCCTAAATTATAATGATTGGAATAAGGGTCATATTTTTGTTGAAGTTGACTAAGAAATCCCCTTATTGCGTTAGTGATATGTGCTTAATTGATTATGAATTTATTCTATAACACCTAGTGATTATTGCTATAAATTACTTAAGATACTCACTTTGAATCATATGTGACTTTAGGCACAATTCAAAAGTAAAGAAGTTAAATTGAGTCGAAAGATTTAAAGATTTTAAAGATTTATTTGAGCCATTTTTTAAAGATTTACATTCGCTTGTTTTCTTGTAGCAAGAAGAAGAATATAGCAAATAAAGACAAGAGGAATGAAAACACAAAGAAAATGAATTAAAGTTGCTCTCGGTTATGCATGTCCCATGCAAGAAATTAGTTCAAATTTAATGGAAAGAATTTTGGAATTATGGTAAAACAAAGATGGAAGGTTGCAGCATGTGGGAGCATGAAACGACAGTAGAAGAAGAAAACAAGGAGTAGAAAACGCAATGCAGTACTGTCAAAGAAAAGGAGAAACGACGTAGCAGTTGGGAGGCAAGGTCGCAGATGTTTTCAAGAGGTGCCTGCGTAGGTTTTAAAGGCATGTATAGGATTAGCGGACCAAAAAATAATTCATGAAATAGAATAGTATCTGTTGGACCCCGTTCCGGAGCCCAACTATTCAGAACATAATCACGAACGGAGACCGTTGGGCCCGAGTGCCGACCC
>JAOQMR010092541.1:0-13687 GCA_027563865.1 Erythroxylum pelleterianum
TTTCCAAAAAGGAAATCGTATGGATTGGTTATGATTTGAATGAGTTTGAATAAAGAGAAAGAGAGCAGAAATGTATGGAAAAAAATATACCGGATTTCGGTTTGGCTTGGTCTAAGGTTCCAATGCAACTTTTTGTTTCCTAAGATTTGCGCTTTCGAGGTCGACATTTGCTTCCGTTTCGTTCCGCTTCGAATTCGAAAAGAATCCGTTCGTTCAATTTCTGCTTTCGATTCTGTTTGCTTCGTTTTCGTTTTCATTTTTCGGTTGGGATCCGGTTCCTGAGATCGGGTCCCAACATTTAATGCTCTCAACTGAACTAGGCTCGGTAACATTGATAACTGTACTTGTGCCACATTGCTATATGATTTCCTACTCAATGCATCAGTTACAACATTAGCTTTGCTAGGATGATACTCAATTGTACAATCATAGTCTTTTAACAATTCTATCCACCTCATCTGTCTCATTTTTAACTTTTTCTGAATCAACAGATATTTCAAACTTTTATGATCAGTAAATACCTAAAAGGTTTCACCATATAGGTAATGTCTCCAGATCTTCAGGGCAAACACTATTGTAGTAAGTTCCAGATCATGAATTGGGTAATTAAATTCATAAGACCTCAACTGTCTCGATGCATATGCTATTACTCTACCATATTGCATTAGTACACATCCTAAACCCTGATGAGATGCATTGTTGTACACAACATAACCTCCAAAACCAGACGGAATAGCTAACACCGGTGTTGTAGTTAACCAATGCTTAAGCTCCTCAAAACTCCTCTAGCAATCTTCACTCCATCTGAAATGCACATTCTTTCTTAGAAATTTTGTCAAAGGGTCTGAGATTAGTGAAAACCCCTCGACAAACCTTCTATAGTAGCCAACTAATCCAAGAAAACTCCAGATCTCAGACACGTTCTTTGGAGCTTCCCACTTCATCAATGTTTCTATTTTCTTTGGGTCCACCTGAATGCCCATACTAGACACAATGTGACCTAAAAATATTACTTGATCGAGCCCAAACTTGCACTTACTAAACTTAGCATAAAGCTGTTTCTCCCTCATCAACTGAAGAACCAATCTCATATGTGTAACATGATCTTCCCTACGCTTCGAATACACCAAAATGTCATCAATAAAAACAATTACAAACTGATCTAAATAAGGTTGAAATACCTTATTCATCAAAGCCATAAAAGCCACCGGAGCATTAGTCAATCCAAATGGCATTGCTAGAAACTCGAAGTGCCCATATCTGGTTCTAAATGCACTCTTGGGAACATCCGCTTCAACTATCTTCAGCTGGTAATATCCTGATCTCAAGTCTAACTTTATGAACACCTGAGATCCTTGTAATTGATCAAACTAATCATCAATCCTCAGTAATGGATATTTATTCTTCACTGTTATCCGATTCAACTGCCGGTAATCAATGCACAATCTCAGAGTTCCATCCTTCTTCTTTACAAACAAAACCGGAGCTCCCCAAGGTGACACACTAGGCCTAATGATCCCCTTATCTAACAATTCCTGTAACTGAGTTTTCAATTCCTTCAGTTCAACAAGTGTCATCCTATATGGAGGAATTGATATAGGAACGGTACCTGGAACAATATCAATAGTGAACTTCGTCTTCCTTTCTGGGGGCAATCTTAGTAGTTCAGCCGAAAACACATCAAAAAATTCTCTAATAGCTGGAATATCCTGAATGGTTTGTTCATTCCGAGTATCCACCACATGGAACAGATAATCCTCACCTCCACCTTGGATCAATCTCAAAGCACTCAGAAATAAAATTAGTTAGGCTGGCATTGCCTGACTAACTCCTCGAAACACCACTCTCAACTGATTAGGGGATTTAAGCACTACCTCCTTAGTATAACAATTCATCACTGCCCTATGAGCAGTGAGCCAGTCCATGCTTAAGATGAGGTCCATCTCTCTCAGCTGCAATATGATCAAATCAACTTGTAATTCTACCTGATCAATCTGAATTATACACCTCTTACATACTTCACCAATCACTGTTGTGCTACCCAATGGAGTACTCACTACTAATCCACATTTCAGTATCTCACGCTCACAATGCAATCTAGATGCCAGATGCGGGGTGATAAATGAATGGGTAGATCCTGGATCTACCAGTGCATATGCTTTAAAATTAAAAACATTCAATACACCTGCTACCACATTGGGGGAGTCCTGCGTCTCTTGGATGGTAATGGCGTAGATTCTGGCCTGAGATTGCGGCTGCTTGCTCCACACCTGAGTCCTGACATTGGACCCTGCTGACTGAGTCCTACCTCTACCTCTGCCTCTCTGTAAAGGTCTGCCAGCTCTACTCTGCTGAACTGTAGTCTCAGTCATAATTCCTCCTCTAGCTCCAGACTTTGTTTCCAACATCTCAGGGCAATCTTTGATTTGATGCTCATATGAGGCACATCGAAAACATGCTCCCGAAATTCGCCAACACTCACCACCATGTTTTTTACCACAGTGCTTACATTCAAGCAATTGGTGTGACTGATTGGTAGGCATCTGTCCTCTGCCTCCCTCAGACTAAACAAATCTACCTCTTCCTTGGGATCCAGATTGTCTTGATCTAGACTGGAATTAAGACAATCTGTTCTGACACTTTCTGAAGCTTCTGCCAAAATCAACATGAGATTCATTATGCCTCTTTCCTCTGCCCTTTTGTCTGTGTTCTCTCTGACCATCCTTCAATAACTGTTCAATTCTGATTGAGGCCGATCGGAGTTCTGTAAAATTACCCAAGTTAGAGATGGCAAGCCTTGTTTTGATTTCTAAATTCAAACCATCCTCAAACTGCCTACATTTATCTTGTTCAATTGGAATTAGTGCAGTTGCATACCCCATTAACTCATTGAATTTTATCTCATATTCTGCCACTGTGAGTCTGCCCTACTTCAAATCTAAAAATTCCTTCATTTTCCAATCCATGTAAATCTTCGACATGTAGTTCTCTCAGAATGCCCTCAAAAGATCCTCCTAGGTCAAGCTACAAGGTTTGGTGGTGCTGCTCGGAACAGTCTTCCACCACTGAAATGCAAGTCCTTGCAGGAGTGAAACTGCATAGTCAAATCTCTCATCAGCCTTATAGCCCATCTGGTCGAACACTTTTTCAATTCGCTCAAGCCACCCTTCTGCTTCAGCCTGGTCTGTATTTCCGTAGAATTCCACAACCCCTTGCTTTCTCAACTTATCATATCTCCTTTCTCGCCTCATAGGAATTCTTAGAGGCATTCCAAAAAATTCAGGTACATGAGACTCTATATTGGCTCCTACAGACTCCATGTCAGCTGACTCCAATTTGATCTCCTATGAAAGATGACCTATAACAAACAAAAGTTGTGATGACTGTCTGAATCTTTCACTATGAATCATATTGTTTTCCTAAAGATGCCAAACCATGCTTTGATACCAAAAATGAAATATCCCACTACCATAGGTTACATACCCAAACATTTAGAAACATTCAAGTACATATCCTATGATAATGGCATGTTAGAGCAAAAACAAATCCAACCTACACATGGCATCAACTAACATCATTTGAAAGTCAGCAATTTTTTAAATCGTTCATTGCATTTATCCACAAAATTTATACTTAGTCCTTAAGACAAACTGGTTAAAATATTAGCAATTTGTTCCTCTGATGAACAATGCAACAACTTCACTTGGTTCTCCTTCTCAGCTTCTCAAATGGCATGATATTTGATCTTAATGTTCTTGGTCTTTCCATGAAAAACAGGATTTTTTAGCATAGCCATAGTATATTTGTTGTCACAGAAAATTTATGTAGCTTTCTCCAGCTTGAAATTCAAATCAAGCAAAACCTTTCTTAACTATAAACATTGGTTCACAACAAAGGAGGCAGCAACATATTCAGCTTCAGCAGTGGATTGAGCAATTGATCCTTGCTTCTTCATGCTCCAACAAATCATAGATGATCTGAGAGAAAAGCAATACCCTGATGTACTCTTCATATCTGTTAGTGATCCAACCCAAACACTATCAGTAAAACCGATCAAATTCACACATCCAATCGGTTTATCCATAATCAAGAGTGCCATGCAAGTACCTCAGAACCCTTTTGACAGCCTTAAAATGAAGTTCAGAAGGTGAATTATGAACCTAGATAGCAGACTTGTTATGAACATAATATCAGGTCTTGTAATTGACAAGTAAAGCAAGGAAGCAACAACACTTCTATATAGAGTAGCATCAGCTAAATCAGATCCATCATCAGAAATTAGTTTAGTTCCTTAAACTCCTGGAGTGTTAACTGATCTGCATTTTCCCAAGCTAAACTTCTTTATCAGCCCTTAAGCATACTTTTCCTAAGAAATGAAGATTCCATGTCTGCCTTGCTTAACCTCCATTCCTAAAAAATAAGACATCATTCCTAGGTTATTCATCTCAAAGACTTGTTCCATTTTAGTCTTAAACTCCATTATAGCCTTCAGGTTATTTCCGGTTATCAAAAGATCATCAACATATACTGAAACCACCAATGTTTCAGTTCCAGAAAGTTTGACATACAATGTAACTTCATTACAACTTTTCTGAAAACCAAAATTCAGAAGATACTCATCAATCCTTGCATACCATGCCCTTGGAGCTTGCTTGAGTCCATATAAGGGCTTCTTCAATAAGCAAACCTTATTAGGATCGGTTACAAATCAATCAGGCTGCCCCATAAAAATTTCTTCTTCAATTATGCCATTTAGGAAGGCAGACTTGACATCTAGTCGAAAAACTTGCCATTTGAGATGAACAGCAATGGAGAGAAGCATTCTAATGGTATCAAACCTTGCTACTGGAGCAAAGGTTTCATTGAAATATATCCCTTGCTTTTGAGTAAACCCCTTGACAACCAACCTTGCTTTATACTTGTTGATTGTCTCATCCAGATTAAGTTTAACTTTGAAAATCCACTTTAGGCCAATTACCTCCTTATCACTTCCTCGCCAACTTCATTCTGCTGCTCTACAACACCTTAATCAAGTGCATTTTGAGAAGAGGAAGTGACTGATTGCTTTGTCCAGTCCCACACATTTGCTTCATCAAATTTCACACTCCTGCTCACATGAACTCGATTAGTGTGAGGATTCAAAATTCTATATCCTTTGGAAGAACTACTATAGCCAATAAGAATTCCAAACTCAGCGCATTGATCAAGCTTGTCTCTCTTTGTTTCAAGAATGTGAGAGTAGCATACACTGCCAAAAATTCTTAATTGAGAAACTGAAGGTTTTGTTCCAAACCATGCTTCAAAAGGTGTTTTTCCATCAACAGCTTTAGTGGGAAGTCTATTTTGCAGATATAAAGCAGTGTTAACATCTTCAGCCCACAAAGTTTTAGGTAAACTCTTCTCCAATAGCAAGCATCGAGCCATATTCATAACTTTTTCAACATAATCCTTGATCTTATTTGATTTCTTCATGCGATGCATCTAAAACTCTTTCCTTAGGTTGAGTATTTGCATCTTCCTTGTCTTATCACTTCCCTAGAATTCTTGTTTCAATCTTTCCCAAGCTTCTGTGGCATTTGCACAATCCATGATTCTTGTAAAAATCACGTCATCCACAGCTGAATGAATGCATGAAAGAGCACAAAATTTCTTGTTTGTTTCTTCGGCATGATGCTTGATCTGATTTACTATGGGATTGGTAGGAAGAGGATTCACTTCCTTACCATCAGCATAATCCCAAAGATCAAATGATCTCAGGTATGTCTTCATCTTCACAGCCCAAATTTGGTAGTTTTGGCCATTAAAAACTGGAGTTGCAGTGTTTGAAGGTGTGGAAGTCATTGGTTAAGTATTTGGTGAGAAAGCTTACGAGAATGAGTGCGGTGAAAAAGTTTTTAGCTTGTTTTGAATCACAAGCCCCTTACAAGATCAAGAATGCTCTGATACCATGTAAGGAATTGCAAAAATCATGTACTGATCTTGTATATTCGAATGAGAAAGTGAATTGGCTCAAAAGAGAGCTACTTCTTTCATTGCATTTTGAACATATATAGCTTGAGTGTGCTGAATACATTTTCTTGAAATTCAAAAATACAATAATGCTTAGAATAGACAGAACATGATGATTTATCTACTAATACAAGTAATCTATACTTACTACATTAAAACACAACTTAAACTATACAACAGCACTAAATCAAGTTACACTCTAACAATGGACCTTCCTCAAGAATTTTATTAGTTGTAGGAGTAGAGGGAAAGGTGAATAATACGTGGTTTTCTTCAGTTAGCAGAACCTCCACCAATCCTCCTATTTTCCAAACCTTCTGTGGCCACTGATGAATGACAAGAAATGGGGGACAATGATCAAGAAAGAATCCTACCAAAGTAGCTTCCTAGTGTAAAAAATTTGAAGATTGGTTGGAGGATCAAAAAGCTCACTTTTATTTGATTACAGAGAATGTATATATATAACTGTACATCAATATGATAGCTCAAATCTTGTTCCTGAAATCATGTCTTCCCTTTTTACATTCCTGAGTTTTAGCACATATGTTTGACTTTGATGCAATCCCTGAAATTGTGCTAACTTGATAGGTGTGATATGCACATCTGGAGGTGAATTCGTTTGGTGGTTCTGTGTCTGCTAGTGTGGACTGCTGCTAATACCCAGCTATGTGCTGCCTCTTCCAAAATGCTAAGCTTTATACAGACAACGTATTTACCATCAATTTCCTTAGGAGGCTGAAAAGAGAGGTTTGAGGAAAATGGATCCCTAACTAGTTGTTTCCAACTCTTCTAAGGGATGAAAGCAGAAGCAGGTGCTGGACTGGTGAGGAGAGGGTCTGGTGAAGAGAGCTTGGGTGATGTATCAAGTTAAATCTGGGATAGGTGATCAGTTGAAGAGGATGGCATGGTGGAGAGAGGAGTTGGTGGGGAAGGTTATGGAGATGATAGTGAGTGAGCCCGTGAGGGTAAGGATAGAAAATCATCAAGGTTTGGGACAATGGAAAGCTGCATGATCAAAGAGCAAAACCAAAACAGGAAGGTGATGAGTATAGTAGAAAGAAAAGCTGAATGGAAGTGCGTCCAAAAAGGGCGTTTGGAGAAGATGAGCAAGAAGAAGAAATTATACTAGAGGGAGAAACGGATCAGAAGCAATTTGGAACTCATGCATCCCATGCATGATGGTGGCTAAAGGAAACAACGAGCAAGTGCAAGTCAGGGAACATGTTGTGATTTCCAAATCTTACTTGTTAAAACCTATTTATTAATTAATCTGCTCATTTCATACATTTTATCTAAAATTATAGTCATGTCTTTTATGTAACATACTCTCTAAATCTTAATTATTTATTTTAACTAAACCATTATGCTATTTTGTAATTGATCGTATTATTTATTGCTATAAGAACAAACAGTTTGAAGGCTTTCCTCATGTAGATTCATGAAAGTAATATGAGAAAATAATAGAGAGAAAGGTTGTACATTGGACAAGCTTAAAATAAGCTCCTCATTTATAAGAAAAATAAGTATGATATCACAATTAAATATATTGCTAAATATGAAACACATCATTTTTTAATATCAAATACTAAATTCTTAAGATTTGCTATATTCTCTCTATAGATGCCTTTCACATTTAAGTTATTCAAACTATGTTGACTGGAAATTAAAGATAATTCAACCAAAATTTTCAAAAATTGAAAAATACTGAAGAGAAATATATTTACTATCTCTTTTTAATTTTGTACTCTATTTTTTATATATCATTCTTCTATTCTTATTCCTGATTGAAATTTTGTTGAATCATATGTATTCATATAAGATTAGGTATAATTTTTCTCAAAACTTGAAAAATATTAGAAATATTATATCTTCCTTTTAAATAACTCTGCTCACAATAGTTGAAAAAGACTTATCTATTCATTTGAAATTTTGTCTATGGAATTTAAAAAAAAGGAAACTTTGTATCATGATTATTTGAATCACTGAAAATAAGAGACATCAATCAAAACAAAATTCATGGTTGAAATTGGCCAATGAACAACTATAAAAGTTTTGTTCTTATATCTTCATTTACTGTAGGTTATTCTCTTTATATCATGTATTTGATAGGGCTAATAAAAAGGCTTCCATTTACTTACATTAAAGTTCTTATCTCTCACCAGAGGCCATTTATAGTGTAACATCCCGTTACTCATGTTAGGGCTAGAATTGTGAATTTTTATAATTTGATGAGAAATTAGGAAAATGCACATCATGCATTATTAATTGTGACCATGCACATTTTTGCACATTTATATGATTGTACATGCATTCTTTGACATTTCCGGGTACAATTGAATTGTTAAATATGATTAAAATGTGTTTTGGTGATTTTGGTATTATTTAAGACATTTTGGAATTTTTAGTGAATTTTGTGAAAAATATTGATTTATGGGCCAATTATATAGTGACATGTGGCAACATATAATTGGGACAAGTGGCTATTATAGGCAGATGACAAATAGCCAATTAATGGTGACAAATGGCTATTTAATTGAGACATATTGCTTGATAGAGTTAGGACATTTGTAAGGCATGCAAAGTGTATGGATGCTTGGAGTTAGAATTGAGCTAGTGCAAATGTTCTCGGTGAAGAAACACTTGCTATCCGAACACTAATTCTCAAAACTTTTGATGCTTTGATCTAATCTCCTTGCTGGATATAATAGCAAAATCAAGTAAGTTATTGTTGTAAATGATGTTTTATTGTGGAGATGAATGCATGCATGTGAGTTTAGAGAAGCTAAGTTTCGGCGATGAATGAATTTAGATGATTAACTGTGAATGATTTAATCTGAATGTGTTAAGTGTATCTGGAATGAAAATTGAGTTACTAGGTATTGTAAAGTTGTGACCTGCAAATAAGATTAAAAGAAACAGATTAAAGAGCGAGAGGATGATCACCGTAGAGACAAAGTTGAAAATGGTGTAATTTCATCAGTTTTTAATACTAGCTTTAAGCTTGATTCTAAGTTAAGTTTCAAATGAGTTAAAAGAATTGTTGAATGTTATTTGAGTTAATTGAGGTGAGAATAAACATAGGAATGCAAAAAAATGATAAGATGAAAACTAGGGAAGACGAGTTTCAGTAACCAGACGTCGTGACTCATTCCTTTTTGTACGTCGGGACGTGCAAAGGACCTTTGAGCTCGTCGCGACTCATTCTTTTTGTACGTCGCGACCTCCATCTCTATTCTCTCCATGGCTCATTCCTTTTTATACGTCGCGACGTATGAGACACCCTTGAGTTCGTCGCGGCGAACGTTGGAAAAAAATCCCAAAAAAAACTGATTTCTGGTCTACACATCGCGACCTCATTTTTTTTCCTCGTTGCGGCGAAGGTCCCCCCTTGACAAGTCTAACATGCTTTCGTATTTTGACCATAACTTTCTCTATACTTATCCAAATTGGGTGATTTTTGATTTGATGTAAACTACAGACATATGGCTAAAACTTTTATGAAGAAATGGAGTTTTAATTCTGTCTCTAAGGTTTTCAATTTTTGGTTGGAATTTGAGGTAAGAATTCTGTTGAAGTTTATGAACCGTCTAAGATATTTTGAGTATATCTCTTGATATACTGATCCAAATTAAATGATTTTGGTGTCATTAGAAAGCTATGAAATGGTAGAACAACTTTACAAAAGGAAGTTTTGTCTAATTTAGTCATTTACCTTATCTGATTTAGTATGGAAGTTGACCCATGTGTGTATTAAAGGAAAAATCTGAAGTAGTCAATGAAGTTATGAAATTGTTTGACATTATTTGGTTCAATCCAATTGTATTTATACATGGTATTAATGAGGGCTTTGATTTCTGAATGATTTTTTATTAGGATCGCATTATTGTACCCTAGAATTTTTCATTGAATATGCATTGTGCATACTTTCTATACTATGATATGCATAACAGAACACTTGTGCATTTGTGAAAAATGTGATATTTGTGAATGTGTTTTGCCTATTTTAGAGGAGCATATTGGACGCCAATCGGACATTGCCGGACCATCCAGGCAATAGCTTATTGGAGTGTATTGTGAGTCAACCTAGATGATTTCTTAAGATTGATTTAATTTGATTTGTTTAAGCTTCCAATATTATTATACTGCTTGCGATTTGTTTATTAATTCTAGACTTCAATTGTCCGAGGAGATCAATATTCGGGAATGTATTGGAAGTTCTTTGATTGTGGCTTTGTTTGCTATGGAATTCTGAACGTTATTCTGAATGTTATGTGAATTCTCAACGAAAGTTGAATGCCGGACTTAAGTCCGTTGATTATGAGTTTTGTTTGAGCATTATATGTGATTGTGATACATTCCATATTCAGTTTGATGCATTTCATAAAATGCATGCTCAGATAAAGGTGTTGTGACTTGAATTGCCAGTATGAAACGCCTCCACGTAGAGCTTTGCTCCGTGATATATATGTGTGCACGTAGAGCTATGCTCTATGATTCTGTTCTGACTGAGCCCTATGGGCCAGCATTTGTATAAGTATGTGATAAGCATTCAGTCACAACAATAAGAACGAATGGGAATCCCATATGCATATGTATTTGTTACTTATGATCTGTTTGAAATGATTAAATGTTATACCCTATTGTGTGAGTTTTGAATTATAAATGTATATGTGTATGAATGTTCGTGTAATATGTGATGTGTGTATATAATCCGGTGAATTCATCAATGATGGTTCACTCATTGAGTTTGTAAAACTCATCAAAATTGCAATGTGGTTTTTCAGGTACGAGACAGGAGACCTGGTTCCTTAGTCAAGATTTAAGGAATCTTTTGGATAGAGTTATGGCTCAGAGGTCTGTCAGCTGACACCAGAAGTGCTGTAGCTTTATTTTTTATAGTTCTGCTAGATTTTGTATAAGCTTTGTAAATGGTCGTTTGGTGGAAACAGTGTAAGCTTTATGAATGAATGGATTGAATGGTTTTTAAAATTAGTGAATTTCGAGTTTGTTAGATGATGTCATGTGTAGGTTGGATTGCCATGTGTAAGTCGGATATGTTTTTCTCCAACATACTATTATCATAAGGTATGTACTTGAATACCCTTCGGGTATTCGGGTATTTGCCTTATGGCAGTGGGATGTTGCATATAGGGAGCTTTTTCCATTGATAGAGAAAATTCATAAGAGAATCATCAATGGGTGTAATAAGAGCCTTACTTATACTAGTAAGGTTCAATTAATTAATTTAGTATTGAACTTGTTACATGTTTATTGGTCTTCAAATATTATTTTTCCTTAAAGTCTAATAAACATTTGTAAAAGGTTTTTTAGGACATTTTAATGGGTTGGTCAAGCAAATAGAAACTACAAAGTTAAGTAAGATAGGAGTTTGTTTTCTTAAAGATGAGGTTAGACTTGGTATAATTTCAATCAAAACATGTAGTTAGGTTTAATGGCTAGGAGATTAAGGGGGATTCTTATAGATAAAGAAGTGCAGGACATTATTTAAAATATGCAAGCTTTTGGTCAGCTTCTAGAAAAAGTAACTCATTATGGACTATGATTAACATCTTTAATCTTAGAAAATAGTTGAGAACTCTCATTAAAACAAAGTTAGACAATTGAGATAATACTGGCTTTTGACATGATAATTGGAGTTCTTTGGGCACTTTTGTCAATGGTGCTCAATTTGCTAATTTGAGATCTTTGATACCATATTTAGCTACTATTGGAGAGGTATTGTTGGATAATTTCCATAGTCTTTAGCTGAGCATTATGAATGATCTATTAGATCTTATGTCTCTTATTCACTATGCTTCTACAAATGTAGATAAAACTACTTAGTCCACTCTTCAAGTTCATTCACCAACAAATATTGCTGGGATTGTTTAGGCTTAAGGCCCAAAAATTCTCTTAGTATAAAGTTGCATGGAGTAAGCAAGTTTCTCTAAGAGTGACATCCATCTTCTAGCTATTAATGGAAAACTATATATTAAGGATATATTGCATGATGCAGCTTCCATTTCAAGCACTTGCTCTCTTTTTCAACATAAATCTAAGTATCTTGATCATTTGTTCTTAAATTATAAGGATGCCAAGCCAATATGGCTAACTTTGTAGATGGATAATAATCTCCCATGTTTGATGAGCACTTGGTTTGAAATTATGAATTGGAGTATTAGTTTAAACTAGAGAAGTAAGGAAAATGTGATTAGATTTAGAATCTCCTTTAGCGCTACTATTTACTATATCTGGAAATGAGGGAAAATGAAAAAAAATTAAGGTAAATTATAATCAAAGCAATAATTAATTCATGAGTTGATAAGCCATATTACTAAGTAACTCAAAATCTTCTCCATCCTTAATGCTTTAACTTGGTTTCAATTATTGTAATGATTAAGTTAGTAATATTTGTATTACTTGGTTCCCTTGTAACTATTTTTCTAATTGTCTAAAATGTACTGTTTGGGCGGCTGCTTACATTTCTACTACTTCTTATAGTGTGTTGGTTAATGGAGTCTCTTCAAAACTCTTCGAAGTTGCTAGGAGTATTACAAAAGGAGATCTTATTTATCCTTACGTATTCGTACTTACTATGGAAGCTTTAACCTTGCTTTTGAAACACAACATCAAGAGATATCACAACATCAAGTATCATATAAAGTGTAAGAGAATTGGGCTAACTAGTTTATGTTTTCTAAATCACTTATTTCTATTTTCTAAGTTTGAAATAAAATATATTCAAATCCTAATAAAGTCTCTAAGGAAGTTCAAAAAGTTGTCTGACTGAGATATAAACTATAATAAAAGCCACATTATTACTGCTTCTACTAAATTGCATCATACCAAGAGACTTAAGGCATTTGTTGTCATGGCTAGTAAACCCCCCCTATAATGTGTCTAGGCTTTCCATTAGTGATAATGAGTCTAAAATTTAAAGATTGTTTGCCATTGGTGGAAAATTTTTAACAAGTTAAAGAGATAGACTAACAATGAACTTTCCTATAGATGTAAGCTCTAACTCATCAACTCGAACTCTATGCACATTCATATGTTCTTATCTCAAGGACTTACTAAGACTATTGACGGGTTGATGAGGAAGTTCTTATCCAGTGAAATTAATGGGAATAAATTTAATGCAAAAGTCAAATGGTTGGAGGTATGTAAACATATAGATGAGGGTGGCCTTAGGATTGTTCCTATAAATATCACCAATTAGGTTGTTGATGGCTAAAAGGCCATGGAGATAGGATTCCTTATGAATAAGTTGGATGCATAGCTATATATTGAAAGGCGTTAGTATTTGATGCCTTGTTATTAAAGACTCCCACTCTTGGTTTATTAATCAATTCCTTAATCTTTGGAGCTTAATTGAGCCATTTGTGGGATGTAGAATTAAGGAAGGTACCTCATCTTTCTTATTGTATGATAACTGGATTGGATAGTAGTGCACAAGTTACCCAAGTTTTGTCTAATTTTCCAGCATGGGGCAAGGCATATGGATTAATGATGGCTAGGGGTGTTCAAGAAAAACTACGAACCTGTGAATTGGACCTAAACCGCATGAACCGAACCTGTAAATAAGGTGAACCGAACCTGAAAACCTGAAAAATCAGGTTCAGGTTTCTAACTTGCGGTTCTAGGTTAACCGAACCTATAGCAGTTAACCGAACCGAAC
>JAOQMR010092548.1:0-13686 GCA_027563865.1 Erythroxylum pelleterianum
AGTCGGGACTCGGGCCCCATGGGTCTCCGTTCGTGATTCTGTTGTGTATAGTTGGGCTCCGGAAACGGGGTCCAGCATTTATGTTATAAAATAACATGATTTGTATCTTTAAACCTAATTAGATTTTCTTTATACCTATTAATTATGTCAACATTTGATTATTTAAATTATTAGGACAAAAACCTATTATATTTTTATTCTTGTACATGCAATAGAAATTTGTGAATATAACATATTACATACTATAAATTAATATATTTTTATAAAAATTAAATTAAATTATTAATTTTTTAAATATGTATTTATGAAAAAGTTGTCACATTTAAGAATAGAAATTTGTGAACATAACATATTACATACTATAAATTAATATATTTTTATAAAAATTAAATTACATTACTAAAATATTTTTAATATGTATTTATGAAAAAGTTGTCACATTTAAGAAAAGATATGTTCTTGTCAATATTATAATTATTTTTCAAAATGTTCTATAAAAAGTAACTTAAAATTTTAAATTGTAAAAGTTAAAAAAATTGACATCTATTTATTAAGAAATTCAATTGGCTTCAAACACTATTTTCACGTACTCCAATGATTGTTATAATTATTCTCTATTATAAAAAGTTTATTACAACTTTTTAAGTAGAACTTTTAAGTAAAGAAACGAACATTGTTTCGTATCAGCCGGTACTAGCCGATACGGATTCGTTCTATCGGTACCAACCTTGAATATCGGTTGATACCGACATTTTTCATTCGGTACCGACCGGTACGTATAATACTGTGACATACCAGTCGGAACCTTAATTTTCAAAAAACCTAAGGACCATTTTGCAAATTTTGAAAATTCTACCTTAAACTCGGTTACCCCCCGCACTCTCTCAAAGACTCTTAGACCTTCTCCTCTTTCTCTTCTCTGTTTTTTCTCTCTCGCTCTCACCGTTACTGACTCTCACTGCCGTCGTCTTCTGTTTTTTCTCACGTCGTGCCCCCCGGCCCCCGGTTTCTGTCTTCTCCACTCTCCCGAGTCCCAAACCTTCTTCTGTCTCTCTCTCACCGAGTCTCACGCCTTCACTCACTACTGCCGCTTTTCTCTCTCTCTCATTCTCCTCTTTATCTCTAACTGATTGGTCCCTCTCCGGTGGTACTATTCCTTCCGTCATCCTCCTCGGCTCCTCCTTTGGCGTCCCCTGAAGACGCCACCGTCTTCAACCTTCCTCCACGGGCAAGGACGCCCCCACTTGCCCCCACTTTTTTCAAAAAAATTCATATAAAAATATTATTATTTTAAATTTTTCATAAAATAAAATAAAAGTTTGCCCCCACTCAAAATTTTTTTATCCATATTAAAATTTTGTCCACATTAAAAATAAAATTTTGCCCCCACTCAAAAAAATTTATGGATCCGTCCCTGGGGACCACTACACCACTTCGTCGACAGTCGCCACTGAACGTCTGAAGGAGGAGAGAAGGTTGTAGATCGGGCACATCTACATCGGAAGCCACTGGACGCCTTTGACCGGTCACCTAACCCAAAGACCCGAAGACCCGAAGTGTTTTTGGATGTGTTTCTTTTTATTCTCGAATTTTCCTGCTTAATTGCATTTGTTATTGTGTTGGATTGGAATTGGATTATGTATTTGTGAATTAGTTGGATGATAGATTTGTGAATTGGTTGGATGTTGGAAGTTGGTTTTCTAATGTGTAATTTGCGTGTATCTGAATTGGTTGGATATTGAAATTGAATTGTTGAATGATCACATTCACGGTTTTGTTTTGTCATTTGTGATTTGAATATTGAAAATGAAATTATAAATGTCATGGTGATGACTGATGAATGAGTCTAATGGTTGTTCTGTTATAATGAATAAAGATTGGTTTATGTATGATTTGTCATTTATGATAAGTTTTTGGATGAATGAAAATTATGAAATGCATGGCTGAATATTTATTCTAAAAGTTGAAAGTTGAAGTTGGAAATAACTTAAATTTAAAACATACATAATGTTGGGTCCCGAATTTTTTTATTTATTTTTATTTTATTCATTATCTATCCTTTATTTTGATTTAATTGTTCATTTTTTATTTTAGTTGAGTCTTTAGTTTAGCAAGGATGAATGGGGAATTGAATGGAAATTTGAAATTTGAAATTAGAATGAAGGGTTAGGATTAAGTTAGATTAATTAGTAGTAGGCTTGTTAGATGGAAGTGTAGAGCCATATAAGACAAATTAAGGGCAAAATAAGAAAGTCCAAGTTAGTGGAGGGCATTATTGGAAGGAATAGGCTTTTGGTGTTTTAAAATTAAAAGAAGAAGGAGTTGCCGTGAATGACTAAAAAGAAAGAAGGAGAAAACGTGAACTAAGGAGAAGAGGAGAAGAAAATTCGAAAAGCTAGGGAAAAGGAGGAAAAATCAAGGAAAGAATGGAAGAATCAAGCTTTTAAAGGTAAGTTTTCATCTTTCTTATGTTAGATTCAAGAAGGAGATTAAATGGATGTTAGGGCTTGTGTTGGAAATGAAGGAAGAAAGAAGAGAAAGATGAACCTAAATTGATTTTGGGATTTCCAAGTTAGGGTTTTGGTTTTTCTAGCCTAGATGGGCTATGGGTAGGTTAGGTTTAAATTTAATTTTAGCTTTGCTTTGATTCTTGAATTTTATGAACTCTCTTTTGAATGTATTCATTGAATGGAAATTGGTTTAATTGAAGGGAATCAAGGAAACCATACTCAAGAGAGAGAGGAAGAGCAATCTTGAGCTTGGATTTTCCAACATTTTAGGTGAGTAATATTTTTATAGTTGTTGTGTGATGGGAAAATACCCTATGTGTATGTATTTGTTTGAATTGAGTAAATGTTAAATTGTGGTGAATATTTGAAAATGTATGATGAAATAGGATATGTTTTCTTTGAAATAAATGAAAAATATAGAAATATGCGAAATTTATAAATTGAAAGAAGCATGAGAATGAAATTTTGCGTTTGACTAAATTGAGCATAAATTTGTTTGTGATTGGGCAAGAGAGAAACCCGTTTCGTTAGTCACGTGCATGTTGACCTATAGCCTTTTCTCTGCTGCCCGATTGAGGCCACGAGATCCTGAGAAATCGGACTCGTTCTGTTCATGGTGTAAGCCGTTTTGTTTCACGGAACCTCTCTAGCCATTAATTGTGCATTTTCATTATGACTTGTTGAGTATGATGCATAATAAAATGTTATGATTGATAGAAGATTTCATGATATGCTTTATGTGATAAATTGGTAAATTATGAATTATGTGATGAATTTGCGGATGATTTGGATTTCTTGATATATGTGTATTTATGCATGTTGTATGGCTCATTACTGATGGCTATAAACGTATTAGCCACTGAGCTGAGTTGCTCACCCCACTTTCCCTCCTCAGGTGCAAATCAAAACAAGCGTTGAAACTTGCAAGGCATCGAAAAAACTCCAAGACATTAGATACTTTTGTACTAAGTTAGTGTCTAGCCTTTTGGATAACTTTACAAGCATATCAAACATTGAGCATCTCATGTATTTTGTATCTTGTATCTTGTGTTTAGTTCATGATGGACATGTTGATTTGTAACTAAAGCTATGCATGAACATTCATTTTGATTGGAAATGAGAATGAGAGTTCAAGCATTCTCCTTTTGTGTATGATTGTGTTATTTATATATATTGTATGAGATTGTGTATGACTTTTGTGAATGAGAAATGGGCATGCACATATACTTCCTTGTTGAGTTTGTTGTTTGGTATCAGAGCTTAGGTTTTCTCCTAGGCTTAGAATGCATAGTAAGGTAAATTGTTTTGTTATGTGATTTATTTGTTGCATTGTGAATTGATTGTTTCCATTAAGTGACATGCATATCATGCATACATATTGGAACTAAGCTTAAAATGAATTGTAAGCTAATCATTAGTGTTTTCATTGAAGAAGTAAGATGTCACGTCGTCGAAGGACACAAGGAATTCTGCAAAGTTCAATTACTCCTGATTCTCCACTAAGGGAGGAGAGCACCGATGAGTCGGTAGCCCCGGGAGTGGCTGAGGCTTCCTTAGGGCAAAGTAATAAGTCCTCTATGCTTTTATGATTCCGAATGTTGGACTTCGAAAACGGGGTCTAACACATAAACATAAACCGAACTGATCCAATTATTAAAGTTGTAAAATTGTAAAAACTTAAATCATTAATTGACAATTAATGTTGTAAGTTTGTAACTTGTAAGTTGTAAATCAAAAATTGTAATTTATTTTTAATATTTGGGTATTGACCTAAGGTAAATAATTAGTTGATTATAAAATTATACAATTGGAAATTAATAATAATTCGGTTGTAGTTAATGATAAGCCTATTTAGGTATTAGTTTTAGGTAAATAATTAATTAAGTTCTACCAAAAAAAATAATTAATTAAGTATAAAATATGTTAAACTTGAATTATTTGGTAATATATATGTGTGGCGGGGTATCATAAATATTTATAATAAATAATGCGTGAAAACAGTGATGTAATAAATGTATCCCAAAAAGAACTTTTTTGTTTTCAAATTGTGAATATGTTGTTATTGTAGGTTCCAATCATTTATACTTAGACTTATTAATGTCAATTAAAAATTGTAAAAGCAACTTATATATTTAAGAACGAAATATAGAATGGTGTATATAATATTATGGTTTGTTAGAAATGAAAAGAAGATTCAAAGCTTTAAATAAGAAAAAAAAACATTTCCAAAGAAGTTATATCCTTCAACTTGATCAGTTGATTCTCATGTTATGAACATATCTTTCAACTTGATCATCATGTTATCAATAGATGTGTATGAACAATTGTATAATATATGTCATTTATTATTTGGCAATTATGTAAATCATATCATACCCTTCAACTTGATCCTCATGTTTGAAACTTTGAATTGAAAATGTTGGAAATAGAAATTGTTGAAAATTGTTGGAAATGAAAATGAAATTATGTATGATTTGTGGATGTTGGAAATGGAAATTGTTTTATGACTGTATTATGATTATTGGAAATGGAAATGGAAATTATTGAAAATTGTTGGAAATGAAAATTGTTTATGTATGATTAGTGGATGTTGGAAATAGAAAATTTTTATGTATGATTTGTGGATATTAGAAATGGAAATTGTTTTATGAATTTATTATGATTATTCAAAATGGAAACATAAATTTTTGAAAATTGTGGGAAATAGAAATGAAGTTATGTATGATTTGTAGATGTTGGAAATAGAAATTGTTTATGTATGATTTGTGGATGTTGAAAATGGAAATTGTTTTATGAATGTATTATGATTATTGGAAATGGAAATGGAAATTGTTGAAAATTGTTGGAAATGGAATAAAATTATGTATGATTTGTGAATGTTGGAAATAGAAATTGTTTATATATGATTTGTGGATGTTGAAAATGAAAATTGTTTTATGAATGTATTGTGATTATTAGAAATGGAAATAAAATTTGTTGGAAATAGAAATGAAATTATGTATGAATGTGGATATTGGAAATAGAAATTGTTTATGTATGATTTGTGGATGTTGGAAATAGAAATGGAAATTGTTTATGTATGATTTGTGGATGTTGGAAATGGAAATTGTTTTATGAATATATTATGATTTTTGAAAATGGAAATGGAAATTGTTTTATGAATGTTTTGTGATTAATGGAAATGTAAATTGTTGAAAATTGCTAGAGATGAAAATTGTTTATGTATGATTTGCGGATGTTGAAAATGGAAATTGTTGAAAAATGTTAGAAATGGAAATTGTTTATGCATGTTTGTGATTGTTGGAAATGGAAAGTGCTTATGTATGTTTTGTGTAATTATATATGTTGAATGTTTTGAATTGTTAGCTTTTGATTTACAGTGAATTGTGTTTCATGAAATTGAATTGTGTGTAATGTAATCATACAGAATGAGTTATATTATATAAGATCGATATGCATATTGTGTACTGAAATTATGTGTTATTTATGTATTATTTATTTTGATATATGCATTCATTTGTTTTTACAGATAAATGGAAGAAAGTTCAAGTACTTCTGATCAACCCACTTCAGGAAGATACAATGATCCAACTTGGGCTCATGCTGCATTGGTTCTTGGTATGAGGAACCATACTATTTGCTTGTTCTGTAACAAGCATTTGAAAGGTGGAGGAATCACCCGATTAAAAAAACATTTAGCTGGGGTTAAAGGAGATGTGAAATCCTGTAAAAAAGTAAGTCATGATGTGAAGTGACAGATGAAAACATTGCTTGATGAATATCAATATGAGAGAGATTGAAGGAAAAGGCTGAATTTTGAAATTGATAGTGGAAGTTCATTTTCTAGTTTCTATGGTGATTTTGGAAATGTTGAAGGTGGAAGTGGTAGTGGTAGTGGTGGTAGTAGTACTGGTAGTGCTCCATCTCATGCTAAAAAAGAAGTACCTAAATCTGATGTGAGGAAGAGAATAAGGCAGTTGACTAGTTTCTTTGCATCACGAACAACTCCTAGAGCCTAACCTTCAATTCGTACTGCAATGCAATCAAGAGATGATGCCCACAATGTCGATATGGCGGTAGCTAGATGGTGGTATGATACAGGTTCGTCATTCAATGCTTCTTAGTCTTATTATTATTAACCTATGATGGATGCAATAGCCTCTTATGATTTAGGATATAAAAGTCCTTCAATTGATGACTTAAGAGGTAAATTTTTGAGTTGTGCTGTTTCTGAAATTAGAAGTAATTTGGCTGAAAGAAGAGTGAATTGGGGTATTTATGGATGTTCAATCATATGTGATGGTTGGACAAATATGAGATAAGAGCCTATTATAAAATTTTTGATTTATTCTTCAAATGGCTCTATATTTTTGAAATCTATTGATGCATCTGGCCTTATTAGAAATACTGAGACTTTGTTTGCGATATTTGATGAAGTTGTGAATGAAATAGGGCTGGAAAATATTGTTTAGTTTATTATTGAGAATGATTCTGCTTACAAAGCGGCAGGAAAAAAGTCACAGAATATGTATAATTCATTTTTTGGACTCCTTGTGTTGCACATTGCATTGTCCTAATGCTGGAGAATATAGAGGATCTTAGGTATTTTCCTGTTATTGATGAGAGTATGCATAAAGTTAAAAAGGTGACAAAGTTCATTTATAATCATGCATGGGTATTGAATTTGATGAAAAAGGAATTTACCAATGGTAGGAATTTGTGTCGTCCTGCTGTGACAAGATTTGCCACAAATTTCTTATCACTTCAATCTTTTGTTTTGATGAAGAAAGAGTTAAGACAAATGTTTACAAGTGATAAGTGGATTGTATCTCAGCATGCTAGGTCTAATGCTTAAGTGGAGGTTTGTAATATTATACTGAAAGACGGAGAATTTTGGTCTTAATGTTAATTTGTTATCCGAGTTTGTGAGCCTTTTGTGAGGGCGCTTTGCTTGGCTGATAGTAAAGCAAAGCTAACAATGAGTTATATTTTTGATGTCATAGAGAGAGCGACAGAAGCAATCGAGGCCAATTTGAAATATAAGCCTTCTTTATACATACCATATCTTTTAATCATTAATGAGAGAAGGGAAAGACAACTTTCTTCTCCCTTGTTTGCAGCTTGGGCATTTTTGAATCCTAGTGTTTATTTTAAACTGGATCTTACTAAGCATGTTGAAGTTAATAGAGGAATGCCTTTAACTATTATAACAATTATTAGCATTGATGTGATACAAAACCTTTTAAGCTCACAAATGGAGCTTTACAAGTTGTCTTATGGGAATTTTGGAATGTCGATTGCTATTTGACAAAGAGGAAAACTTTCTCCAAGTATTAGTTATTTTCTTTTTTCTTATTTGTTGAAAATTAATTCACTTTATTTTTTTATAACACTACTTTTGTTATCTTATGACTTATAATTTCTTGGTAGGATCAATTTGGATATGGTGTTCCAAAATTGAAAAGGTTTGCAATTCAGATTTTAAGTCAATGTGTGAGTGCAACAGGCTATGAACAAAACTGAAGCACATTTGAATTTATCTACTTAAATAAAAGGGATAGATTGGAGTATAAGAGGTTAAATGACTTGGTTTTTGCTCGTTATAATTTAAAGCTTCAGGAAAGGTATGTTATTATCATTATTAATTTCGATAATTTCTTATAATTTTCTAATAATTAAATTTAATTGTTTACTAGGAGTCTTAATAGTACAAGTAGTTCAACTGATCCAATTTCCATTGATAATATTGATCTTTTGGCAGATTGGGTTTTTGAAGAACCGAATTTGGTAGATGTTAATGACTTGGAAGATAATCTTAGATGAGAAAGCATTGACATGTCATTTGGTGCATTAAATTTGAATGATAATGATGATGAAATTCTTCTCAATGATGAGGATTTTGTACCAAATGATAACTGAGATCAATCCAGTTATAGCGGGTATCCTCCCGTTAACGATTGAATTTTGTTCCAGATTTTTGTTTTTCCTCTTCTTTTAATTTTACCTGTATTTGATGTTTATGTTAAATTCTATATATGTAATGCAATGTAACTGTAAATATTTTTGTTTTAAGTTTAACTTCTACTTGATTGTTTCTTCGTCATGAACTCTTTTTGTAAATTGTTTAAGTATATTTATTATTTTTTGTTGGATGTTTTGATGTAATTATTATTTATTAAATGATCAAATTGTATTATTGTAATATTTTAAAAACTTTGTATTATTCTTAATTTTATATTTGTATGATGATGATTGTCTTTCTTTATATTAATTGTGGTTATTATTTACATGTGAAATATTTAAAAATTATTGTTATTTAATATTAATTGTAATTATTATTTATTATTATGATTTTTGGAAATAGAGTTGATGTAAATAGTAAACTTGTAAAGTATACAGTACAACTGTACAATATACCAATGAACTATTTTGCAAATTTTAAAAATTTTAGGGATTATTTCATAAATTTAAAAAATTACCCAAAACGGTATATAGTATTAACCAGTACTGATACAGTACCATAATAGAACTCAATCCGGTACCAAGTCCAATACGGTATTCGCAACTTTGCTTTTAATTCTTGTTTGGTAATTAATAATGAAGAAATTCGAAAAAAGAAAAATAGGAATGAGAATAAAAAGCAAGAATTAAAATTAGGATGAAATTACTAATTATGCATATGAGGTAAGTATTAAACAAAGTTAGTAGTTACACTAGTATTTGGTAATTTGATTGTGAAGGAAGGTTGGAGATAATTAAGGAAGCAATAGATTGTATTCGGAGTAGAATTTTATGGGTTGAAAATTTTGAAGATGCTGCACAAATTTTTTGTATTCTAAGTTTAAAGAAGTTGGTTTTGGATTGTCTGACTAGATGGAACTCAACCATGAAGATGCTGGAGTTGCCAATCCCATATGTTGAGGTGTTTATTAGGTTAAGGGATAGGGATTCTCAGTATACCTACATGCCAACAGAAGATGAGTAGGAGTTGGCTAAAGAACTTTGCATGAAGTTGGAATTATTCTATAATGATACTAATATTCTATAAATTTTAGGAACAAAGTATCTAACTTCGCAAAGTTGCTTTAACACTATGTCTAATATAAAGCTCGCTTTATCACAGTAGATGCTTGAATCCAATGAGATTATTCGGATTATGGTGGAGCAGTTGATGGATAAGTTGAATTATTATTGGTATAAGGTTGGAGATATTGTTGCAGTATTAAATGTGTTGGATCCGAGATACAAGATGGATGGGGTTGAATATATTTATGGTGCATTGTGCGACAATTGAGATCAAGAGTATGTAGATATCACTAAACAATTATGGTATCAATTGTTTAATGATTATCAACTCAGAATAGAGAAACTCATAATATGGATCTTAGTAGTGCAAGTAGTTAAGTTTTGGGTTTGGTTTTATCTTCTAACCCAAGATTGACACATTCTTTTAAAAAAAATTTGAAAGACAAAAAGGCTAGGATTTCTTTTAATATAATGGAGTTAGATAGATATTTAACCAAACATTGTGTGTCCGAAACTGAAGGTGGACAATTTGATATATTGTCTTGGTGGAAGCAATATGGAAATGCTTTTCTGGTCATGCAAGTGATTGCACAGGATTTATTGGCTATTCCAGCATCCACCATTTCTTCGGAGTCTGCCTTTAGTACTAGTGGTTAGGTTATTTCTCCTCATTGTGCTCAACTTCATCCTCATACTGTGGAAGCCCTTATGTCTGCTTAAAGTTGGTTAAATGATGAAGATATTAATGGTACTTTTCTTTTTAATATATCAATTTTATCTATTTTTTGTTATCTTATCTAATATTGTGTTTTTAATTTCTCGTTACTACAACCATAGGTATTAATGCGAAGGAGTTGATTAGTCATATTAATCGATACATTGTATGCTATTTTGACAAATATATGAAGATGAAGTTATACTTAATTGTTTATTAAATATTACCGTGTCCTAAATATTCTTTGAATTTTAATATTGCATTACTGAATATAATGTTTGTACATACAAATGATTTGATCGAAACTATTAATGATCCTAGCAATAAGTACAACGATTAACTACTCTCTCACTTCAATCTCCAGTATCTAGTGTCCAAGCTTCATCAGTCAGTCATAACGTCATTATATTATCTTAATTTTTGTAAATTATATCATTTATTGTAAAATGATTTGGATAATCATTCGTGAATAGTAATGATTGTTATAGTTAATAAATTTGGTTTTACCATTTGTGTTTTTTAATAATTAATAAATTATTTAAGTAAAATTGAAATTCGTACAAATTCCTAATCAATTGAATTAAAATTCCTAATTAATTAATTATTTATATAATCATATGTTTAACCAAATTCAAATTAATTAATTCAACTTTAGCGATTTTTAATTTGTATTTTTGTAACATTTACATTATAATTAATTGTTATAATAAAATTACTAAATTGAAATTAAATCCATTGTTTGTAGCGAATGAATCTAACAATATTATCATAGCTACCTATTATAATGATTATGGTAATCTAAATGTAATAGCTACATAAATATATGCTTTTATAACTCAATTACTTTTATATTCTTTTTATATTATTTTGAAATTTATATAATAGGATTAACAACAATTTAAGAATTAAAACATATATGTATATGTTTATAAAAACATATATGTATATGCTTATACATTATTTAATAAACATAACAATTTATAAAAACCTAGAAAATTATCAAAAGTATTTACAAAATGTATTCTATTTTTAATAAAATAATAGCTATTTTCAATATAATAGCCATATCAATATATGTTTTTATAACTCAATTATTTTTATATTTTTTTGAAATTGATATATTAGGATTAATAATAATTTAAGAATTCAAATATATATGTATATGTTTATAAAACATATATGTATATGTTTATAATTTATTTAATAAATATAATAATTTATAAAAACTATCAAATTATCAAAAGTATTTATAAAACATATTCTAGTTTTAATAAAATAATAACTATTTTCAATATAATAGCTATATCAATATATGTTTTTATTACTCAATTACTTTTATATTCTTTTTTATATTTTTTGAAATTGATACATTAGGATTAACAATAATTTAAGAATTATGTATATGTTTATAAAAACATATATGTATATGTTTATAAATTATTTAATAAACATAATAATTTATAAAAACATATCAAATTATCAAAAGTGTTTATAGTTTTAATAAAATAATAGCTATTTTCAATATAATATACTATATGTACGTGTTTTTATAACTCAATTAATTTTATATTCTTTTTATATTATTTTGAAATTGATATATTAGGATTAATACAATGATTGATTCATTCTAATATGTATATAAATTGATTCATTTTAAGATTTATATAAATACATATATGCATAATGTATATATTGTGTAAATATGAAATATAAAATATAAAAGTTTAAAAGCGCTAAAAGTAATCAGGATATTAATTTATTTTGATATGTGTAATAAAAATATAAATTTTATAATGATTATTTGATAATAGATATAATATAAAAGGACAATATTATTACAATAATTTAAACTTTGTACTCTTTTACATGTGGATGTGGATATAAAAAAAGTTTTTATACTTACTTTAGTTGCGGAGATACAATAATATTTATAGAAGTAAAAAAAACATTAAATCAACAATAACTAAAAGTTACATGTATAATTATTTTTTAAACTATATAATTTACAACAACAACATCAATTAACTTTTTTTATATTTACAATATAATTAAATGTTATAATAAAATTACAAAATTGAAATTAAATTCACTTGTTTGTAGGTAATAACTATAACAATATTATCATAACTACATATTTTTAATAAATATGATAATTTTTTAATAAATATATATTAAAAATAATTTATATCATTAATTTTATATAAATATTTTTGTGTAATTTATAGGTAATTTCATCCTACAATTTATTATAAATGATTATGCTATAATTTATAATTTAAGAATTCAAACAAATGTAACTAGAATTTTAAAATGTTGTTAAAATAAAAATATAAACACATTTATTAAAATTTTTTGGCCAGCCCAGGCCCAACGGAGAGGGTTATAATGGCCCACCCACAGGCCTCAGACCGCCAGTGGCCCGCTCGGGCGACGGGCCAAGCCCTGGATGCCTTCTTGCTTGGTCGGACTCGTTGCTATGCCTACTTGTATTCCAATGAATCTGCCGATGATTTCTTCGTATTTTCCACTACCTTAAAACCAAAATCGTCCCTTTTGGATTTTCTCAATGTTTGGAAATCGCTTCCTAACATCTCCTCTCTTTATTTGCCTCCAAGCCGTTGATTTTATAAGAAAATTTAGGTTTTTGGGTTATGCACGATCGTGTGACATTTTTAAAACGTCACAAAAGCTCATAAAATATCGCAGAAGAGAATTTGCGACGTTTAAAAAAATGTCACTAAAAACGTCGCAGAATGTGGAGTACGAAAAGGGTATTCGCGACGTTTTATGAAAAACGTCACAGAAAACACTGACATTCCGCGACGTTTAAAAAATGTCACTATAAGTTTGGACAATTCGCGACGTTTTTAAAAAACGTCGCAGATTATCTAACATTTCATGACGTTTTTAAAACGTCACAGAATATGAAGCAATTCGCGACGTTTTTTTTAAATGTCATGAAATATCTTCCGCGACGTTTTTGGAAACGTGGCGAAATGTCTTCCGTGACGTTTTTATTATTATTTTTATTAATTTTTCCATTTTTAAAAAATTATATTAATTTAATAATTTTTAATTTTAATAATCATTTTTAAAATACAATTTTTTAAATCTTATTAGTTAAATAACTATTCCATATTATTTATAAATTTTATTTATTTAATAATTCTTCAATTTCTGTAATCCTATATACGTTTTTTTCACTTGCTAGTGATAAAATGAGGAACAATTACTCCTTCAAAAAATACATATCAAATTAGAAGAATATGCTGAAGAAAATGAGCATTGTCAAAAAGGAAATGAATTAGGACAATGGAGATTACATCCAACTTCTGTCATTTGAACATAACAAATGTAGATTTAGCCAATAACTCTACAAATTTCAACTCCACATAGCTTCCATCACTTAGCATCAGGGCATGAAAATCGAGCATG